>JARNGD010000158.1:0-78433 GCA_031001845.1 Achaetomiella virescens
TGAAAGTGTGTCTCAAGGGCAAATGAGAACAGCATCGTGAGCTTGGGGAATTACAAAGTCTATAAGCTAGGTGCCAATTCCAGCCATGCGGTAAACCAGCAGCGACTTCTCCCTGACGACCGCAAGAACAGCCGGCTTGCTCGCTTGTGTGCTCGCTTCCAACGCCCGGGACATAAGACTGGCATACACAGATATCATCCATCCATAAAACCTAACCGTCCATTGTTGAATAGCGCAAAATCAACCACATCCTCCTGTGCCCACTCGCTGCCACCGGATGCACGCCGCCTCGACAGGCGAGCCCGTCATCTAAGGAGCCCGTGGAGCTGGGACGGATGTTGAACAGCCAGCCCGGCGCTTATGCAACCCGATCCACATTCTCCGCGATGCAGCCCGGACCACGAGGGAAGCCCGAACGCCCCCGCCATTACTAGTCAAAACCCGTCAATCCGCGTTCGCCGCCTGTGTGCCGTTGCAGCACACTTAGGCGCTGGTGGCAACCTGCTGCTGCTGGAGGTAGTTTAGGCAGCGTAGGCGATCAGGCCGCCGATGAGGACGATGGCATAGAGGCCGACGCCAAAACCGGCAGAGGCGTTGTTAGCGGCCGGGGCGACGGCGCCGCGGGCGCCTTGGGCTTCGGGTCGCCGGGTTACGGGTGAAAAGAGCAGGTCAGCAATCCAATTGCCTCAACCTGGAGAGTCGCACGCCCAATGTTGGGAAAGACGATGGGAGTGATTCGTTTCACTTACGTTGCGCTTCAACGTGCCGACCTTAAGCTGCGCAAGCGTCTCCCGGGCCTCGTCGCTGTGGCCGACATCCTCAAAAGCCTCGGTGGCGTCCTGGCCGGCAATGTCGAGAAGGACCTCCTCACCGCCACTGTATGCGGAGAAATCGCTGATGAGCACATGCGACGAGATTGGGGGTGCCGATGCGGGGATTCATCCGAGGCCGAGCACCACCACGGCCTGCCTCGGAAGACGGGACACGGCAGGCAAAGGCCAGAGGAGCAGAAAGCATGACTGCACTTACGGGTGCTCGTCGACAAACTTGGTGACGTCGTAGATTTGGTCGTGGATGACGCAGTAGAGGTCCTTCTTGGTGTTGTGCTCAGCAACGTCCTGGTACGTGAGCTCCTTGGTGGCCATCTTGACGATTGTTGATGTCGGTGTGGAGATTGTCGGTCTTCGAAACGGGGATAATTTTTTACTGGACAGGTGGTTATTAGCACGCTAAGGCAAGGTACGAAGTCAGGCGGAAGGTAATTATGCACCAGGCACTCTCGGTTGATGCCGTGGCAGGAAGCAAATGGGCTGCAAAGCGTACTTACAATTCGGAGACGTGGGCACAACGGCGACGGGTTGACGAAGACGGATGCAGGAAAGGGGGTGGAAGGGAAAAAAAAAAGGTTCAAGGTCCCGGCCCGGTGATGGAGAAGGAGAGGGTCTCGACAATCCCCGGACAAGGCAGGCGGCAGCGGGCAACTTTTCAGAAACCCCTGGACAGGTACCTGGAGGCCAACTGTCGGGCATCCCCGATGAAGAGTCCCGCTTGGCCCCCGAAGCGGATGGGCCAATCATGGTCTGCCAAAATTATACCACCGCACTCTGATTCGTTCAACCCAGCGATCATTCGATTCGGAACTGCGGGAGCCGTTCGGTGGACCGGGCAAGCTGAACCCAGCTGCGGTACACCTCAGAGGTTCTGAGGCGATCATAGCACACACACTGGACCTGGAATGCCTTTACTGCGCTTGTCCACTGGGATGAGGCGTCCTCCCTGACAGCTCCCGCGACGCGCGGACGGCAACCGTTTTCCGAGAGTCTGCTAGACCTGAATCAGCGTCAACTGAAGAATGGTTACTACTGTGTGCGGTCTGACAGCGGTCGGCATTGGTGGGCTTGGCTCACGGACTTGTCTTGGTAGCTCACTTTCTGTTCTTTCCGTTCACACCTCCCTCAGCTGATGTTGCTTCTATGGACATCTCTGCACGTTAATTCCTGCCTCAGGCCTTAATACAATCACACGGCCACGGGCATATTTCTCGCTTACCCCCCACATCGAAAGAACTGCTCATCTCAAACACATGATCTCTTTTCGTCCAGCTTCCTCAACGAGCTCGGATCAAACGTCGGACATAGCCGCCTTCGACTCCCCTTCCGCTGACTTGCGCTTCGGCGCACGGCGCTGAGCCTTTCGGATGGTCGGGGTCGTCGCCACCCGGTTTGTCACCATGCGCCGTGCTCTGAGAGGGCGCAGCTGGTCCCGCAAGCGCGGCTCCTGTTCCGGCCCCGACCGTGGCGCCGGCTCCGACTGCTGCTCCGACTGCGGCTCCAGCTCCTGTCCTGTTTACTGTAGCTGTTTCAGCTGCAAGCCGTGCAAGCAAAGCTCGTCCATGGTCATCACATGGCGAAACTTGTTGAGATGTTCGGACAGGACGACGTATATGGGCATCAAGTCTTCGAACTGGTCATAATCCAGCGCGCGAAGGTTCCCACGGCGTCCCAGCAGAGGCGACATGACTACGTCAACGATGCCCTCGCCGGGACTCGGGGGGGCTTTGGCCTGATCCAAAAGCATCGTCTTCTCGTCCGGTTCCGCTGCTCCCTGCGGTCCTCCAGCGTGTCCGGGTG
This sequence comes from Achaetomiella virescens, assembly GCA_031001845.1. Classification (NCBI taxonomy): domain Eukaryota; kingdom Fungi; phylum Ascomycota; class Sordariomycetes; order Sordariales; family Chaetomiaceae; genus Achaetomiella; species Achaetomiella virescens. The sequence continues at coordinate 2,631 of JARNGD010000158.1, forward strand.
GCAGAAGATGACACAAAAGTGTGCTTTGTGGGCCTGGATCATGGTCGATCCTGACTGCAAGCTCGGTGATCTCCTTCACCGTCCTGTCGATTGTGGCTTCGTCTCTTTCCATCTTGAGGATGAAGGGGCTCAGCGTCCGCTTGCTTCGCGCCATGACTGGCCTCGGGTTCATCTGGGTTGGTTCGACTTTCCTGATCATGCAGACACTGAGCTGCCACCAAAGGTGGAATCTGGTGGTCGAGGAACGGTCTTTTTCATTGTTCGCCTGGTCTGTTTGGGTAAGACGAGTCAATCAATTGTCAGCGGCGTGAGTGCTGTAGAGAGTTGGGAGTAATGATAGCACGTTGAAGGGTTAGAGTTGGCATGCTGGTGTTGGCTGGGGCAGAAGATGGGCCTACTTTCTCAGAATGTGGTGAAGCCTGCCTAACTCTGCCCACATGGTGAGGCCTCTGTACTTGCGCGGTCCACTCAAGGAACACGTCATCCTCAACAAAGCGCCATGTCCAGGCGCGGAGCAAGCTCCTGAACTACCTGTCGCCTTCGAGATAGTCCTTTGTATTCGGCGCCCACTCCTTCACCTCGGCCCGCGTGTCGTCTTTTAGGTCGTTCCATACAGCTTTCGTATCCTCGCGCCAGATATCAATACTATTGAGAAAGGTTATGGCGCTCTCGAGCTTCCGCCAGCCGTCGACGATCACGCACTCTTCGCAAGGCGCATGTAGTAGGTAGTTGACATTGCGGTCAGCTAAGGCATCCTCTTCATGGTGGTTCGTAAACTCTATCTTGATGCTAAGAGAATGCTGAGGCTTCTGGTATTTGTCCCAGAGTTCACGTATCGCTTCCTCGGCCGTCTCTCCCTCTTGCTCCACTGCTGAAGCCTGGCCAACAGCTGTCCATCCCATGGTCGAAGCTGCTGGGGGTAAGGGTGGTGTCTTCAGTTTCACGTTGGGTCGGTGACCTGTAGGCAGCAGAGACTCGACTGTTGCGGTACGACCCATGCAGTATTGATGGGCTTGATGCTGTACGAAGTTGTCGCAGAAGCTGAGGCGGGAGTGACTCATTGTAAACCTTTACGACACAACCCAAGGCCGGAAACGGCCGGATGAGGTTGTTATCATGAATATTGCGGATTAGAAGGTGACAGTTGGCTGCCTTGCTTCTTTGTTCTCCGTGAAGGAAATGATAAGAGACAGGGTAAGAAGCGAAAAGAGAAACTAGCTGAAAATGCGAGAACAAAGCGAAAGAATAGGAAATGATTTGAGAGATACCGGGGAGAAATGGTGAGAAAATAGGAATCAAATAGAAGTAGGGCATCACGCCGTTCGGGGTGGGTAGGGGCGGTTTGAGAGAGAGCGGGGCGGTTTGGGATGTTGAGAACAAAGAGAGAAGAGAGGAATAGTGACATAGTCTGATCTCAAAGACATTGCAAGAAAACAAGAGACAAGAGACAAGAGACGAGAAATGGGGAGATAGGAAACTGGAGATAGGAGATATGAGGCAAGAGACAGGTGAGAGATGATACGAGACAAGGGACAAGAGACAAGAGACAAGACAAGAGACAAGAGACAAGAGACAAGAGACAAGAGACAAGAGACAAGAGACAAGAGACAAGAGACAAGAGACAAGAGACAAGAGACAAGAGACAAGAGACAAAGACAAGAGACAGGTGACAGGTGACAGATGACAGATGATAGAAGACAAGGAGAACCAGAACTATCGGCGATCCCCGGCATCGCGCTGACCGTCATGGTGTTCTGAGACATAGCCTATGGTTCGCCTGAGATTGGTAAGACGATTCCCGGCTCCAGCTCTGGCCTCCTCCGCCGTTTGGCATGTTTACTTACTGTACTTAAGGGCCCGACGAGCCTCAACAGCCAGTGTCCAGGGGCCTAGCTCAGCATGCCCCATCTTCCCTGAATGGCAAAGTTCTCCATCAGTTCTTGGAGCCACGCACTAGGCAACATAGAGGATGCACTTTTTATCGGCATTGACTTTGGCGCAACTGTGAGTATCGGTCATCAAACAACCGGTCTCTGCTCCGGCAGCTAATCTTGGCGCACACATGCATCCGTCCGTATCCTTCTCACTCGGCGGTACCCAAGGAATTCTGAATAGCAAGTTTAAGAACCGTTTTCCCAGAGTTCCCACGGCCATCGCCTTTGGCCCTGACGGGGAGATCACACGGGCCCATGGCCCAGACCCCAAACGGCCGTCTGCTTGGTTCAAACTTCTGCTGTTCCATTACGATGACTTCCGCCGCCAAATGCTTGAATTGGCCGACGTCCACTAGACGACGCAGAAACAGGCACTGCTTCAAGGGAGTTCGATCCGGCTCGTAGGAGAGTACCTACGCTGCGTCATAAAGTACGCCTTGAAACAAATTAACAATAACTTTCCAAGCGCCCAGCCCCTGAGCGGTGCGGGGCAGATTCGCATAGCAGAAAGATAGTCGTTTATTTCGAATGGCTCTGAACATTTGGTGCTGAACATTTGGTGCTGTATAGAGTGCGCACCGTACCTGAGGCTTCGTGGTGACTTGGCGCGGAAGCAGCAGGATGAGCAACAACCTTCAGAAATAATAAATAGGATGACAACAGGAGGTAAAGCCCGAGGTAAGGCATGTACTGGTCGGTCAGCAAAGGCTGCTGACGAAGCTTTTGCCAGCAGGCCAGCTCTGGATATCCACGGAGTTGGAGCGGGGGATCAAGGACGTTCGTGCCTCAGGCCGTGCCTCAGGCCGTACCTCTGTAAATGCCTGAGGCAGCAAGATCAAGGAGTTCGTTCCCTTCATGGAATAACTGATATAGTGATACCCCGGGGCGCCAATTTAGGAGTTCGGGTGCAATGATCGGGATCCTTCCTTGAGTACACCTCGGGTTCGCGCCGAACCTTGATGGCGAGCTTCCGCGGACTGAGACCATTTTTCGAGCCATTCGCTCATCACCACCGGCATGAGCATCATCACATGGAACACTTCTCGCTTGCTTTCGCAGCCAATCTACCACGCCAGCCCCCGCAACAACAATCCCTCCCTCCCCTGTCTATCTCCGCGCCGCACCCCCTCCAATATCCTGTCCAGCCTGTAGCTCGCAACCTTGTCCCACTCGATCTTCTGCCTCGTGACGGGCAGCTGTCGCCGCAGCGCCTTGAAGGCGCCCTCGCTCAGGCTCGTGAAGCTGCGGTTGAGCTCCTCCTGGTACTTCTTCTCGCCCGCCGCCACCTCCTTGGCAAGGCCCGCGCCGGTCCCAGACGGCACTGATGCCGCCACGGGCTTGTTGGTCAGCAGGCGCACGTTGCCGTCCTCGTAGTAGTGCACGTCCACCTTGATGGACCCTTCGAGATTGTTGGACGACGGGTCGAAAATATAGAGCGAGCGCCAGCGGCCGTTCCTGGGTTGCGTGTCAGTGAGGTGAATAGGAGGTAGGGGCGAGATGCGGTAAGGTACCAGTAGTTGTTCGGGCTGTACTTGTTCGCGACGATGATGATGGCGATCTTAGAGTCGTTCTCTATCGGGTAGGCGCCGTAGGCCGCGTTTTGTGAAGTGCTCCTTGACGTAGGTCGACAGGCCCTTTAGGATCGATTTCCTAGCCACGGCATTAGCTCCTAACTGCCCATCCCTCAGTATTCCGGTGATCGTACGCTAGGTCCGCCTGCGCGCCCTCGGCAACATGACTCTCAACCGCGCTGGCCTTCTGCGTGGCGTGGTCGAACGCGAAGCTGCACGAGCTCTCGAGGTCGTAGTATCGGTTCCACCCGAAAGTTGTGCGAGCTGATGATGACGGCTGGCTGCTCCCGGGGAGCTTGACGGTCGCGAACTGCTCCTCGTTGTACTTTCTGGAAGGCCGGGCCGAGCTCGTTCACCAGGTTTGGGCTCGAGAGGGTAAGGGCCTTGATATCTGTAGGGCGCTTCGGTTAGGGAGGTAGTTGCAGCGGGCGGAGGTACGAGAGACATGCCTGCAATAACATCTGCCAACTGGATGAATAGTCGTTAGCATGGATGCGATGTCTCTGGAGCTTGCGCTTGGGTTGAGTTTGCGACTGACCTCCCCTGGGGGAGCTCCCTCCACAAAGGAGGAGACAATTGCCTTGGGCGATGACATGGCTTGTAATAGAAGGAGCAGAGATAATGTCCGCAAAAGGCTGGAATTCCGCTGGTAGTACTCGCGGCTGTCAGCGTTACTGGGCAGGCGGCCGTAAGATGCCGATTTGATGCTGGGGGAGCTGTCGATGAAACGGGCCATGGAAGAATGCGGGGCAGGGTGGGATGCAAGCGGACCGCCAAGAAATCTACGACCGGGGCCATAATTCGTCTTTCAAATTTCAGATTCAGTTCATCTGATTTATTTCAACAATTCATCTCATAGGCTCTTGAACAGAAGCAGACCAGCTAAGGTCTGACGGACAATGCTTCCGGTCGCTGTTCCTTGCAACGACGGTATACACAATACTTGACGCCCGCCCTGCCGCTCACGATACGCCTGCCAACGCCACGCCTGCTCTGATGCGATTTTCATCCACATCTCCCTCATCCCCCCCCAGGCCAAATCAATACTGCAGCACCTTCTTGATGTTGTCGTATACCCCTATCCAAGTCAGCAGTTGTACGCAAATTTCACACCAAGAGGAACACTCACTCGCAACATCTGGAACATTGAACATCTCATACATCAGCGGCGTGTGAATGCTGAAACCAGCCACGCGAGCCACAGGCGCCTCCAGCCTGATGAACGTCTCGGGGTCCTCCTGGATCGCCGCCGCAAACCTCGGCACCGACGCCAGCGTTGACCATGGCCTCGTGGACGACAAGGCACCGCCCCGTCTTCCGCACGCTCTGGAACACCGTCTCCTTGTCCCAGGGATAGATGGTGCGCAGATCGATCAGCTCGACCGAGATGCCCAGGTCTTGCTCGGCCTGTTCCAGCGCTGCCATGCACTTGTACAGCGGCTGGCCGTACGAGACGATGGTGACGTCCTTGCCCTCCTTGAGCACCTCGGCCTTTAGACAGCGGCAGGGTGTACGCGCCCGCGGGACCTGCTCAACCGCCGCGCGGTAACAGGATCTTGGGCTCCATGAAGACGCAGGGGTCGTTGCTGCGGATCGCCGACAGCAGCAGCCCCTTGGCCTGCGTCGGCGACCGGGGCATGATGACCCGCAGGCCGGGGATGTGCGTGAACAGGCTCTCGGGCGACTGCGAGTGGTACAGCGCGCCGTGGCCGACGCCGCCGCAGGGCATGCGGACCGTCAGCCCGCCGACGCTGCGGCCGCAGGCGCCGTCGCGGTAGCGGAACTTGGCCGCCTCGTTGACCAGCTGGTCAAAGGCCGGGTAGACGTAGTCAGCAAATTGGATCTCGGCGACGGGGCGCATGCCCTCAGCGGCCACGCCGATAGCGAAGCCCATGATACCCTGTTCCGTCAGCGGCGTGTTGAACACGCGGTCGCCCCCGTATGTCTCAGCCAGCTTGCCCGTGCAGCGGAAGACGCCGCCGAACGCCACGTCCTCGCCGAAGACCATGACCGACTCGTCCTCGGCGAGCGCGATCGTCAGCGCGTCGTTGACCGCCTGGAAGAGGTTCATGCGCTTCGTCGTGCCATTGCGCACCTCGGGCGGCAACTCCGGGTTGCTGAGCGCCGACTGTGACGAGTGGGCGAGCAGAGGGGTTGTCGAGTAGTCGGTCGGAAGGTTCAGTCTCGCATTGGGTGGGTGAGTAGAGTACTGCCGCCGCGACGACACGAGTACGGGAGTGGTCGAAGTCAGAGGCGATCCCCGGGCCAATGCCCTCGACAGCGCGCGGATTGATGAAGCCCTCATGGTCGCTGGAGCCAGGGTCGCCGGTGTATCGACTGTATCAGGGGGAATCTCTCTGCATTGTTCGGAAGGAGTTTGGATGTTGGGGACGAGGGAAGCCGGGAGGAGATGACGGCGGTGGTCGGCTTGCGACGGCTTTGTTCGTCTGCCCTGTTCCTGGCAATTCGCGGGGCCCCGCTCGCCCCAATTGGCCCTGCAGGCAATTACACAGTGCCTTATGCCGGCGGGCCGCTTTGACAGGGACATTCTCTGGGTCCAGAGATGCCAAAATGCTCTCCTCGTGACATGAACTGTTCGGAATCGGATGAAAAGGGCCACAGCGCTGAGATGGCGGCCCAGTCTAGGGACAAGCGAGGTTGATCCCATACCCCGTCCTCTCAGGTCTTGGACCAAAAGGATGATGACGTCGCAGTGCCCCTTGACGCCTGCTGATAGCGTTGCCCGGTCAAAATCGCGCATTCTTTACTTTCACAGGATCAAGGCACACGCTGCGGCATGAGGATGGCACGAATCAGAGGACGGCATTGCACTGCAACTTCTCTTTTCGTCCCAAACCTCCAATCTCACGTCTCTGCAAAATTGTAGATCCCGGATAGTCACCACATTCCACTGTCCCCCGTCCACAAATGCATCCCTAACCTACGCGACATCCCTAGCACACGTCCGACATTCACTGTAACAACCCGCGTGTTTCCCTTGCAGTGCTCGAAAAAAAAAAAAAAATGCCCCGCGACCCCTCCACCACCCGGCCCTCCCGCCGTTCGCAATCCCACGACCGCCGCTACCGTCGCGACCGCGAGCGAGAACGAGACCATCCCCGCGAGCGTCGCTACCGCCGCAACTCCTCCGCGCCACCACCACCAGCAGACGACGATGCCCACGCCTACCAGCAAGCGCGCCGCAAGACGCGCCGGCCGAGCAGCAGCAGCCGTTACCGCGACTCCCACTACCAGCCGGCCTCCTCGGACGGGACAAACGGGGGCGGAGGGGTGCTCTCCGCCGCGGCGCTAGCGAGGTTGAATCGGGAGAACGCGACCCAGTCTGGGGGCGGCCACAGGGCTGAGGGAATGGAACGGACTAGGGAGCAGCGGAATAGGGAAAGAGAGAGGGAAGTGGAGAGGGAACGGCGGAGGGAGGCGAGGAGGGAGCGGAGGCGGGAGCAGGATCGGGAAAGGGAGAGAGAACGCAGGAGGGAGAGGAGCAAGGGATACGAGGTTGTTGATGTCTCGCCTGCACAAGAAGTCAGGGGATACCGGGATGCGGGAGCGAGAAGAGGAGGAGTAGGAGGGTTGTAAGCGGGGCGGTGCTGGAGGAAGGGAAGGGGGGGAGGGAATGGATGGACCGGGCTGAGAGGGGGTTGGAGTGGGAGTGGTGGGGGAAGTAGTGTCGCGAGGGAGAAGGAGGAGATATGAAGGGAACAGGCCTTGGTATAAGCAGAGGAAGAAACTTTGTAAGTGTTCTTCTGCCTGAGATTGGGGAGGGCGGTGACTGACGACGGCAGGGATACTTATTGGGGTTTGCACGGTGCTGGTGCTCATTGTTATCATCGTGGCAGCTGTGGTAGTGCCCAGAGCGGGCAACGGTGAGGAAAAGCGCGATGATGGCGGTGGTGGCAGCAGCGACCCTAAGAGTGGCTTAGCTGGGATATCGCCGGATAGCATCCCTAAAGGGGCGCCGTCCTGGCTGAACCCCTTCGTCTGGGCCGACACAGCCGATTTCAACCTCACTTACACAAACGAGGACGGTTGGCGACCTGCCCGTCATGGGCCTCTACTCGAAGTGGGACGACTCGGCCAAGGCAAACGAGCATGTACCGGCACTGGACGAGCCCTGGGGCGACTACTCCAAGCGACCAGCGCGAGGTGTCAACGTAGCGGCTGGCTCTCCCTCGAGCCCTTCATCACGCCCTCACTCTTCAATTACGACCGCATGGGCATCGTCGACGAGTACAACCTCTGCAAGTACCTTGGCTACCGCTGCGAAAGCGTCCTCGAGAAGCACTACGCCACCTTCGTCACCGAGGACACCTTCAAGCAGATCCGCGACGCCGGCCTCGACCACGTCCGCATCCCCTTCTCCTACTGGGCTGTCCAGACCTATGACGGCGACCCCTACCTCTTCCGCACCTCGTGGCGCTACCTGCTCCGCGCGATCGAGTGGTGCCGGCGCTACGGCCTCCGCGTCAACCTCGACGTGCACGGCCTGCCCGGCAGCCAGAACGGCTGGAACCACAGCGGGCGGCTCGGCACGATCGGCTGGCTCAACGGCACGGACGGCGCGCTTAACGCAAAGCGCTCGCTCGAGATCCACGACCGCCTCTCCAATTCTTCTCCCAACCACGGTACAAAAACATCATCAGCCACTACGGCCTGGCCAACGAGCCCAAGATGACCTTCCTCCCCTCGCAGGCCGTGCTGCAATGGACCGAGGACGCGTACAACCTTGTCCGCAAGAACGGCGTGTCGGACGCCGTCGTCGTCTTCGGTGACGGGTTCCGGGGTTTGCAAAACTGGCAGGGCGAGCTGACCAACCTCGAGAACGCGGCGCTGGACGTGCACCAGTATGTCATCTTCAACGAGAACCAGATAGACTTCAACCACTCGACCAAGGTGCGCTACGCGTGCGAGGGGTGGACGCAGCAGACGCTGCAGAGCATGAACCGCGCGACAGGGTTTGGCCCGACGCTCGTGGCCGAGTGGTCCCAGGCGGACACGGACTGCGCCAAGCACCTGACAAACGTCGGCTGGGGGAACAGGTGGACGGGCACGCTGATCACTGGGAACGCGAGCACTGATATCACGACGCCGAGGTGTCCGACCAAGGACAGGAGGTGCAGCTGCGAGGAGGCGAATGCCCCTGCGAGCAGGTGGAGTGAGAGCTACAAGAAGTTCTTGAGGATGTTTGCCGAAGCGCAGATGGCGAGCTTCGAGAGGGGGTGGGGGTGGTTTTATTGGGTTTGGGATACCGAGGATGCGTGAGTTTTGCTCTGTAGTGTTGGTTGGAGAGGAGACCGTGATGCTGACTGCCCAACAGACCGCAGTGGAGCTACAAAAAGGGGCTGGAGGCCGGTGTCCTCCCGGCCAAGGCGTATGAGAGGAGTTTCGACTGCGATCTCTCGCAGATTCCGAGCTTCTCGGATTTACCAGAGTACTATTGAAGTGGACTGCTTTTCTGTTGGGCTATGCTCGGCGTTTCGGAGTTGTTAGATGGGCTGGTATATTTGGAGATGGATAGTTCCGCTGTGGATGTTGAAGTGGTCCGTAAAGGGGAGGCGAGTTCGGAGGCTGCATTACGAATGAGCAACGTGAAGAATGCGAACAGGGCACATATCAGTCGAAGGAATGATTTTGGTTGGACCTGGATATAGCGAGGAGAAAGCAGGATATATTTGAGGTAGATTTGGTCGGAGGCAACACAAGGCCCAGCTTGGATAAGACATCAACATCCTTCTCAGGCCCACTACACAAAACTACACATACGATCGACGTGGAAGTAGACGAGCCTCCACGCTCTTGGAGTATGCTTGTTCTTTCCCGTTCCGCCCAACCGTCAGAACAACGTTACCTCTCAGACGCCGTCGCCCTCGGAGCAGCCGCTCTTGACTCACTGACTTGGCCGAGCCGACTACGACTGCGGCAATGGAGCAACGCAACGCAACACGCTCTTTCACGCACCAGAGGCACAACCGAGCAGATCATCAGTCAGCAGGCCCCACATCCCGGTGATTAGCTCGGCCAACGCCCTGTTAAACCCGAGAGCGAGGCCTTTCCTTTTCGATCCAACAAGGCTCGAACAAGCGAAGTCAAGGGACTGGATGTGCTGCTTGGCGTTGCTGTGCCTTGGTGCATGCAACATGTGCCGTCAGAAGACGAAGCGACGGGTCTCCACACCCGGTCGCCTCCGCTTCCTTCTTGAGCGGGAGCTCTTCATTGGTTATTGGTTTACGTTATTGGTGGGTTTGTCTATCTGAAGGGACTGTTTTGTCGCCCCCTTGTTCGTGGTTTCGAGAAGGTAACTAATCAATGATTCATCTGTCATCACGTAATTTGCGGTTGGTATTGGTGTTGGTTTGTTGCTGCTTGATGAGTATGGAAAAGCCTTTTTCCTGCTTCCCGCGTCGCATTACGAGACCGTTGCAGCCGCACCTAGCCAGATCCTGATTTTGATGGGGCAGTGACTTGCCTTCCTGGGCTTGGGAGAGTCACTCCCAAGTCCCCATCCCTTGGCGATGGAGCCAGCCGTGGGTTTAGTTTTCCGCTGCGGCATCTGTCGTGGAAAGTTACCGGGGAGCCATGGCTGCAGAGTTTTGGAGCTAGGAGGAGCTTATCCCCGAGTCGAAGAGGATAGAGCCCCACGACGAAGGCCCATCAGTCAGACCCTTTGTCCAACTCCATCCGCGTCGGAGATCGAGACGAGGCAGGGGTGGCCAAACACGGTTCATAAACGTAATGGCGCCCACGTCGTCCCATCTCTCGTCGCTCTGTGTTGTTCCCAAGTCGACATCGACGGCATTGGGGTTTGACGCTCGGCTTGACTTGAATGAGCGTTCAACGTAGCAACGACTGATGACTGGAGGCTCTCGCTCATCGCCTCGTTGACATTGACTCACTCCTCTTTCGGTCTGAGATATCCCGAGGCCATCAACCTTCCTCAGAGCCAGAGACACTCTATTCTCACCCACCGCATGCCATTGGACATAATGACAGCCATAGACGAGAAACACCTCCAACCCTCCCTCGAGGCCAAATCCAACCCCCATCCCACTCCTCCACCGAAACCACCCAGGAAAACAACCACCATGACGACCCCAACCCCGAGAAGCTCAGCTCAGAAGACACCAACTTCGCCCCTATCCGGGCCGGGCCCGGCGGCACTGCGCGGCGCCTCAGCATCGACACCATCTCGACCCTGCGCCGCGAGCGCTCCAACAACGGCTGGGGGTGCGACGACATTGAGGAGGACGCGGCCAACGGGTCCGTCATCGCCCCTTACAACCACCCCAACCCGGACGCCGCCGCGGCAGACCCGTTCGAGGTCGGCTGGGACGGCGGCGACAACGATGAGATGTGTCCGCGGAGCTTTCCGGCGTGGAGGAAGTGGCTAATTATTTCGATCACGAGCGTGGGGAGCTTTTGCGTGTGAGTCTTTGTCTGCTGGTTTGGGTCCCTTCTTTGGGGTGGGTGGGCGGAGGAGGAGCTGACCAGATGCAGAACGAACGCCTCGGCGAGTTACACCGCGACGTATGCGCAGATGAACGAGGAGTTCCACACTTCACGCCTCGTGGCCACCCTCGGCCTGTCCACCTTCGTACTGGGCATCGCCCTGGGCCCGTTCTGGTCGCCCTGGCCGAGTTCTACGGCCGCCGGCCCATCTATCTGTGCTCCTTTGCTGGGTTCATCGTCTGGCTGATCCGTCGGCGGTGGCTAAGAACATCGAGACCATGATTGTCGCGCGCTTCTTCCAGGGGTTGGCGGGGAGTGCATTCCTGAGTGTGTCGGGCGGGACGGTGGGCGATATGTTCCCTCGCGACAAGATGCTCGCGCCGATGGCCATTTTCGCGCTGGCGCCGTTTGTTGGCCCGTCGACGGGCCCGCTAGTGGGCGGGCTGATCAATATGTATACCGGCTGGCGGTGGACGCACTATGTGTTGCTGATTTGGGCGGGGGTGGTTGGGTTAGTATCGCATTGTTTGTCCCAGAGACGTACCGTGAGTCCCCTCCTTTTTTTTTCTTTCTTTTTCTTTTTTCTTTCTTTTTTTTTTTTCCCCTTTAGGTCAGATGTTGCAGGGGCGAGAAGCTAACAGCAGGTTCCAGATCCCGTCCTGCTCAAGAGAAAGGCAGAAATGATGCGCAAAACAACAGGCGACGACGATGGCGCGCCCCGATCGAGAAGCACACCCGGTCCGTCTCCAAGACGGTCGCCTACTCTCTGCTGCGGCCCTTCCAGATTCTCGTCTTCGAGCCCATGGCCGTGGTGCTCAACGTTTACACGGCCGTGCTGCTCGGCCTGCTGTACCTCTTCTTCGGCGCCTTTCCGCTCATCTTCCGTACCAACTACGGCTTCAACCTCTGGCAGATCGGTCTGACCTTCATGGGCTTGCTGGTCGCCATGATCATCGCCTGCCTCAGCACCCCCATTTGGAACAAGGTCCGGGAGGGACTTGTCGAGAGGCGGCGCAATGAGACGGGTATTGTGAAGGAGGAGCCCGAGGACCAGCTGCCGTGTGTCATCTTCGGCGCGCCGCTCATCACAGGTGGGCTGTTCTGGTTTGGGTTTACAACGTACCCTCACATCCACTGGATCGTCCCGATTATTGGATCTGGGGTCTTTTGGTCTTGGGTGAGTGCAAGATTTTTTTTTGATTTTTTTTTTTTGGTGATACTTTTCGTTTTGATTTGCCGACAGAGATGAAAGAAGAGAGCGAGGATCCGTAGATGAGGGGATTCGTTACCCCAGACCGGTGACCGTGGGCGCAACTGGCATGGTGCAGTAACTCCCGCTGGAGAAAGTTGCTTTGCGGCCGCCACGCCGAGCCATCACCTGCTTCAGCGTCCCAAGCTTTCTTCTTCCAGCCATGCCTTGGCTAGGGGCGTCTGAAGTTGGCCTATCTTGGCTACTTGCTCTGATCTTGCATATCCGACGTCTGCGAGGCTCATGCAGTTACCCGTGGCTAACCATGGCTTGTTCCGCAGGATGTCGCTCGCTTTCACTGGTATCTTTACGTTTCTGGTGAGTGTAACCGCTGCTTCCTTGAAGCACAGACAGCTCGTGGCACACGGCTCAAAATCCGGCGCGCAAGCATTGAATGGTGATAGGCAGAGAATGGATGGCTGATACGAGTTCGTGGCGGTCTAGGTCGCCGCATACCCCCGGTACGCAGCGAGCGCTCTAGCATCCAACGCACTGGTTCGGTGCTCGTTCGCGGTAAGCTGCTGTCCGGCTGCTGGATGTGCCATCCGTCAGCTGGGGCTTTCCCCTTGAGGTTTGTTTTCCAGTTGGAGTGCTGACTTTACGTAGCCGCCTTTCCCCTGTTCGGCATCCAGATGTACGAGAGCCTTGGGTTTCAGTGGGCTACCGGCCTCGTTGCCTTTGTGACGCTCGCCCTTCTGCCTTTCCCCTACATCTTCTTCCGCTATGGCAAAAGGATACGAGCCAGGAGCAGATTTGCGACAGCCACATAGACGCGTGGGGGCCACACCGAGATGGGGACATGGGAGCATCCGTCTGAAACCCGCCCCAAATGACTGAGATACCCTAGCCGTATCCGGGGCTGCCATGTACGCGGCTGTGATCTGCCATGGGCACATCGCCCAAGGATCTGCGCCGGGGAGCAGGCTATGTCAACCCGGCGCCCGGACTTGACGCTGATCGGATCGATCTTTCCGATGGACATTTACCACTGCACTTCATCCAGGCTGTCCGCCTGCCGGCGATCGGGAAGTTCGGTGACAAACGGTTCTGTCAAATAGGGCTTGTCTCAACTGTCGTGTTGGAGAGGAGCTCAGAAACTGAGGATGGTGAAAGCAGGGAGGGCAGGGTCATGCGTCTCCCAAGGGCGCTGGATAATATACCGCTGGACGCGGCCTGTTGTCAAGCCACTCGGTTGGACGGACACAGACTCATTCAAGCGTGTTGGGTGATTCAATGCCGATCGTTGACCGAGATGAGCCGCGTTCGAGAGAGGGACACACCTCGAGATCATCTCAAACACATTCTGCGGCAGGCGATCGAGGCAGATGCGGAGACTGAGACAGGCATCACATCCTTGTGGCAGATACCAGTAGCGGTCTGAGCTGCAGGAGGATGGTCGAGTTTGGCAAATACACGGCGTTCCTTGAGCTTGCTCTTGTGTCTGAAAAAGTGATGGATTCGCTGGATGGAACATGCCCAATGTGAAAACAGTTTGAAGTGTATGGGGAGAATCCTGGAACACGGAGAAGGAAGAAACAAGTGACAACTGATGGAAAATGTCTGGGAGAAGGCAAAGGAGGAAGTAAGAGAGAGAAGCCGAGACGGGATAATTGAGAGCAAGACATGAACCACCCAACTCAGCACTACCAGGGCATGATCGGAGAAGTGGAAAGCCAGAGCGACCGACTGAACCGAGGTCATTGCAGGGAGGCAATGATGAGACAGGCCACATAATACTACGTACTACGGAGTAAGCACGCACCCAACGTTCATCTGGAATCTTCAAGCTCTGTTGTTGAAGTGGTCAAGCCAACGTGCAGCAGGAGGCAGCGCAGGTGGTGTTGACTGGTACGTACCTTCCGCGAGCCAAGCCAGCTGCCTGGGAGTCCCAGGATGTCTCCCAGATTCGCAGTTGGGGTTACCAGAATCTCCAAACCCATTGTGTGGTCCGTGCGCGGCATCATAACCACATGCAAACTTTGGAAGACGTTCGTCGGGTAATTTTGCCCAAGGTTCCCGGCCAGCAACGGATAGAGTCACAAAATCACTACCAATGACGAGGCAGCCGCGGAGCAATCTGAAAACACGACACCGTCTCCACTGCCGAGCCGCATGCCATGGATCTCGGCGCAAAAGACAGAGGCTATATGGCCAGGATGACAATCCGTTGAGGATTCGAGCCCGGCTCGAATGCGCGTCGTGCATAATTGCTGTGCCTCTTGGGACGGCATGGGTTTGAACAGTGAAAACCCGCAGCAGGCGGGAAGAAGGAGGGAGCTTTAGCTCGGCTTCTGTCCGGCTAACACAAGCAAATTCCTGGGCAATCCAATTGCAAGTGCCGCAGCCAGAAAAAAAAACACACCGACCCTAGCCTTTTGCTGGGAAACTAACCACTGAGGTCACAAGGCTCACCCAGCACACCACATCAAATTCCTCCGACTCTCGCCCAGCCAGGCTGACCTCCTCTTCCCCACAACTGCCATGCGATCAATACCGGGCTCGCCTTGTCGGGAGCGGCATTGATACGGACGACTGGAGCCTCTGATATTCACCCCACCTTTCATCCATTCCCCTGCCCACTTCTTGCGCCAGTCACAAGCTTGCGTCCTGCTACCTGTGTCAGGCCCGCCACCAGACTCCGACCTACCTTCTGTTTTCTCTGTCCTGTTCGATCGTCGCACAGCTCCAGCGGCTCGTCTTCATTCCATCTGCGTCTTCGACAGAAGCAGTCGTGTGGCTCTATCTACGGCGAGCAACCTAAGCCTTGATGCGCGGCGAGTGCAGATCGTGGAGATCGCGACAGGCACGACTCCACAGTATCTCAAAGAGGAGGGAAAGTCAGAAGAGGAGGATCGCGGGGTGACAACCAGAGACATACCAACACCACCACGACTCGGCACCGCATATCTTTGAAAAAGACCGACGCGCCGCAAAAAGAAAAAAAAATAAAGCCACCCGTTTCGAAGGTCCGACATCCGCGCCCCAAAGACCAAGAGCTGTCGTTGCCATCCGCTTCCACCAGCTCCCGACGCCCGACCAAGGGTTTGCACAAGCATTAAAAGGACGGGTAGCTGCAGCTTGGATGCCTTTGCTCCCACTTCCGTGCAACACACACTTGCCAGCGCTCGACAGTCCCCCCTGTCGGTACGGGTGCCCTATCCGCTGCCGCGTGACTCGAGGTCCTCGACGAAACTGCCTGAACAGTCGTCCCGAGCGGCCCAACTTCCGTTGATCCCGCCTGGACGGTGGCGCGCCGTTGCACAAGAACACCCTCTGCCATTTCCCCGAGCCAATTGGCACCCTCGCCAGGAGAAGTGCTGAGAATACGAGACAGCCGTTGTTACTGTGTATCGGACCTCGTCAGCTGGCACGAACTACACCTTTGCCTGGACCGACGATCGACGCTCCTTCTAGCGGAAAGCCACATAGCCCCATAGCCTCACAGTGAACAGCCAGAGAGCCCAAGGAAGCCACAGCGCGGTTGGTGTTGCGTCCGGTCTCGCAGAGCCCACCCGCCGCTGTTCGTTGCCGCTCACGACGCCTTAATTGGGAGACCCGTGGGGGAACTCACCATCCGCTCACTAGTCGCAACCATTCTGGGCCACTTGCTTCCGTGGCCTTCTTCAGCTCGCCCACGCTCTGCTTTGACAACTGGAGCATCGCACCGCGCCAATCACTTGCCCTGGTGGTGCCACCCCTGCGATATTGCTGCAGGGCAGTTCAAGCCGTTCATCCCCTTTTCCCTCCCTTGAGAGTACCTTCCCGGGACCGAGCCTGGCCCTGTGTGGGTTGGCGGTTCCTGCATTGCCGCGCTGTCCGTACAGGTCGGGCCGTATATAAGTCAGGGCGCGATGCCGGAAGACAGCGGTCTCTCCGGCGCAGAGGCTTCGGGTGCCATGTCGGAGAGTGAAAACGAGTACGACGAGAACGAACAGCTCGTCAAGGACGAGGACGAAAAGATGGCAGATCGAAGTGTCACCTCGGAAGGCCCTGACGTCGAGGTCAAGAAGAAGTATGACCCGAAGGATCCCCTGCGTCCGCGGAGGAAGAAGGCTAGGCGGGCCTGCTTCGCCTGTCAGAGAGCCCACCTCACTTGCGGTAAGCCTCCTCCTTCTTCCCGCCCTTCTCCCTGAGCTGCTTCCCCTGTGCGGGAGTGGCGGGAGTTGCTTTATGACCCCTTGTTCCCGGGTTATCCACCCTTGCTTGCCTATTACCCCCTTGCAGTGCGGGCTGGCGACGCCTGCAAATGGTTCGTTAGCTGACCGCTCCTCTAGGGGATGAAAGGCCATGCCAGCGGTGTATCAAGCGCGGCCTTATGGACACCTGCCAGGATGGCGTCAGGAAGAAGGCCAAGTATCTCCACGATGCACCCCCTGAGGCGTTAAGGCCGGTATTGGGTCCAAACTACAACCCGAACCCGACTCCCTCACGCCAAAATGGTCATCGGCATCCGAGCATCTCGACGTCGGAGGCATCCTCCACCGCAGGGACATTTTTCTCTCAGTCCACCGCCACACAGTTCCCCATCTTCTCCGCCGCCCAGACCCCTATCGCGAGCATAGCTGGGGACATCCCTTTTGGAAGCCAACAGTCGCCCGTATCGCCATCCTTCCAGACGTCGGGCAACCCGCAAATAAGCGGGCTGCCAGTGTCGAGCCCTATGGCGACCTTCGGCGCTCTGCCATTCGATCCGAGTGACCCTAACATTTTCAACTTCAACCTCGAGGGGCTCAACTTCGGCAGTCAGTATGGCGCTTTGGAATTCAACATGCTTGGGCACATGTCGTCGGGCGCTGCCGAGACGCCTCCGCAGGATGGAGCCCTGCCGCCGTCGGCCAGCGGAAACATCAACTTTGGGTCGGGCGTTTTCGCCAACGGTGTCAATCAGTTCGATAAGATGTACGAGGGCGGGATGTTGGATGCCTTTCTCGGCCTTGACGCGAATCACAACGGCGTCTACTCCCAGGGCAACTTGCAGCACGGCCTTCCTCATGCCTATGCCATCGCCGCGGGTCCGACCAGCGTGCAAAGCCCTAGCACCGACAACAACAGCCCACAACCGACGACGCTTGGCTTTGATGGCTCTCCCACGATGGCTACCTACTCGGGGGCGCCGGGCGCGGGCAACAAGCCGGCGAATCAACAGCGGCCCACCACCAGGCAATCGAATGCTCTGGCGAAGCTGGGGCAACAGTCAATCCTGGGAAAGCGGCAACGAGACCCGTCTTTCATTTACGACACGGTCAAGGAACCGTTCGGATACGTTACGAGTTTCCATAAGCTCTTCAACCTCATCCAGAGTCGGTTTACAGCAGCGCACACTTCTCGCATCGCCAAGTCCCTGGCCAGCATTCGGCCATCGCTGTTGGCATCCACTCGGAATCTGACCAGGCAGGACTTGGTCTTCATGGAGAAGTACTTCCAGCGCTCGCTGTTTGAGTACGAAGAGTTTATGCACCAATGTTCTAGCCCCACCCTCGCCTGCAGACGGACGGGGGAGGTGGCAAGCGTGAACAAGGAGTTCACGGCACTGACTGGGTGGACGAAAGACGTGCTGCTCGGCAAGGAGCCGAACCGCAACGTCAATTTTGGGGGCTCGGCCGCGGCCAGCTCCAGCTCCAAGGGCCGAGTTGGCCTGACGACACCGCGCCTCAAGAGCCTCAATGCCGACACCGCCGGGTCGACGGACGCACCGCAACCGGTGTTCCTTGCGGAGTTGCTCGACCACGAGAGCGTCGTCGAGTTCTACGAGGATTACTCGCAGCTGGCGTTCGGCGACAGCCGCGGCCACAAGACGCGCAAGTGCCGTCTGCTCAAGTACCGCACGCAGGAGCAGGCGGAGGGCGGCGGTGCTGAGGGCAACAGCGAGGAGCCGACGCCACAGAAAGATCCACGCAACAGCATCCTGAGCAACCGCGTAGCCAAGATCGACGGCGAGCACGGGATATCTAAGCTCGAGCGTGACGGCAAACTCGAGTGCAGCTACACCTGGACCATCAAGCGCGATATGTTCGACATGCCCATGCTGTTTATCATTAACGTAAGTACGTCGTGCTTTTCATGTCCTGTTCGTTCTCATTAGGTTGTAATGATGCTGACACTCGCGGCAAAACAGTTCCTTCCATGTTATTATCGAAACCACAACCAATTGGCAGTGTGATGGGGGCGCCCAGGCATTTCGGGTGGGAAAAGCAATGGAGACTCAAAATGAGGGGGCTTTGACGGTGTCAGGAACGCGGTTTTAATTCGGATACCTTGGTATGTGATTATTCTAGTGAGGGGTCGTTTTGTGTTTGGTGTCTGGCCACCGGAATTGAACGTCCAGCTGGTGGACTGTCCCAGCCACTGCAGGACAGCTAGCGGTGCTTTTCGGCCAGCTTTGGGTGTTGCATGTCAACAAGCCCGAGGCTCATTTGACATGGTCATGATCAAGCCAGAAGCACTGCCGTGCGACACCGAACGGGACGCCGTTCGATTCCTCGCCACTCCGGACTGGAGTACAACCCTCCGTATCCGTTGGTCTACCCCCTGTTACCGGCCGGCGAATGGGGTTAATTCGGCGTGCGTTTTTGCTTTACCCAATGGTTTCCATTGTTCATCCGCTGCCAACTCGTTCCCATCAAAATCTTCATGCCGGTGACGCTGAACATGCCATGTCCTCTATATCTATCATCCACTTAGCTCCAACATCCCTCTGAACCACTTGGCACTAACACCCTATTTCCCCTCCTCCTCCTTCCTCTCACTCGGTTGTATCAACCACTCCGCCTCCAACCTCCCCCCACTAATAACCCTCCTCCCCTCCCCAGGGACATCCACCTCAACGTCCAACCCCCGCGGCGCCCACCCCTCCCGTGCCAGACTCCGCTTCGCAACCTCGCAGTCAAAGTTGATGTCCGCAATCAGCGCCTCCAGCCCGGAATAGTCCTTCTCCTCCCGAATGAAACCCGTAATCAGCAGCCGCATCTCCACCCCGTAAAAGTCCGCCGCGAAGTCCCGCAGCACGTGCACCTCGGCCGAGCGCACCGTGTTCTTGAAGAAAGGGTTGTACCCAATCGACATAACCATGGGGTACACCGTGAACCCGTTGCCCCCCTTTACGCCGTCGGTCGTCTGGGATGATGCGGATGCGGATGCGGACGATGTGGTGGTTGATGACGGGGTGGGGATGAAATCAGGGTGCGTCGGCGGCAGGTTGAGAGAGGCCCAGCCGAAGTAGACGCCCGAGTGCACCGACGAGATCCACGGCGTGAGAGCGTCGTCCACGGGCAGGTTAGCCGTCGGGATCCCGAGCTCCTTGGAGCCCGGCCGAAGCCGCTTATTACGGTGCCGGACATTTGGAGGGGGTACGGGGCTTCCGGGCCCGCTTCCGGGGCCGAGAAGGGGCCGGTTTGGTGTTGGGGAGGCCATTTTTGTGAGAGTTTTTGGTGCGTTTGGTAATTTGGGAGGTGAGAGGTGGAAGGAGGGTTATTTGGGCATGAGGGGTGAGGTTGTAAGTAATGAAGGGTGAGGGCGGCTGACTAGGGGGATGACTCGGTCGGTTGCTGACACAGACCGAGGAACCGGGATGGAAACGGAGTGAATTCCTTCGATGGCGGGGTAGTGGGGTAGTTGTTGTCAGGGGCTTTTCTCGAAGATAAGATAAAGGGGGTGCAGCGGACTCCTTGGGACGAAATAAGCTTCCTGTGGGACGGGTTGAGCCTATTTTATGTGCATGAGACGATCCCGGCGCTCGGGATCGATCGGCACATCTTGGTGTCCGGTCTGACGGGCGCGAGGGCAGGACTAGTGGTGCCCATGAGTTCGCAAACAAGAAGATACAGTCTTGAATTTGGTGTATCCACGCATGGTATCAATGTGTTGAGAAGTTACACGGCCTTTATCTGAAGCTCCCATCCCGTAACACAAGTGCATCCCCAGACAACACCCTATCCCGTACCCCTAATTCTCCCTCCGTCCGCCCCAACCTCACGATATCGCTCTGCTCCAGCACCCAATACTTCGCGGGCGCCTTGCCCTCCTCCGCCATCTTCGCCGCCTGCACTGCAGCCCTCGCAATCACCTCCGCCTCCTGCCCAAGTTTGTCCTGCGCGCCCTGCCCAAACAGCTTCCCCAATCCCCTGACCGCAGCCATAAAAAAGGGCCCCCCCTGCTGCGGCGTCTCCCTCTCGCCCAAAATGAACCCCGGCCGGACGATAATCGCCGTCTCAAACCCCAGCTCCTTGACCGTGTCCTCCACGCCGCGCTTCATCCTGCTGTACGGCACGGCATGCTCAGCAGGCCGCTCGTCCCGGCACTCGAGATGAACACAAAGTTGCGCACGCCCGCGTCCTTGGCGGCCCGCGCCAGCTCCACGTTCAGGTCGTGGTCGATCTTCCACTGGTTGGCGATGCCGCCGGCCGCGGCTCGCGTGGTGCCCAGCGCCGAGTAGGCTGTCGAGGGCACCGGGGAGATGGCTTTCAGCTTGGAGGCCCAGGCGGTGGTGTCGGCTTCGATGACGGGGTGCAGCTTGGCGCCGGTGGATTTGGGCGCGCGACGGGAGATGGTGTGCACCGCGCCGATGGAGTTGTCGGCGAGTAGGGTGGTGAGGATGTGGGAGCCTACGAGGCCGGTGCTGCCGATGAGGGCGGTGGTGGACATGATGGGTGAGGAGAGGGCGTGTGTGCGAGGTCTGATGGGTGACTTGACGTTGATAAGGAGGCCGAATATGGTCTGAGACAAGTGTCTGAATTGGGTATTAGGCGAGGTCTGTATTGATGGCCAGTTTGAGCAATGACGGGAATGAAGACTTCCTTATATATTTGACATATGTGCGGCCTGTGCTGGTGGCAAGGTGAAACTGGAGCCTGCGATGGTAGCGATGTCACCGAGCGAATCCGAACGGGTCAAAGGCCAAATGGAGCAGAGTCGGGGGATTGTATCAGGCCGACTGCGGTCGTGCTTTCCGTTTCCGCTTCCTTTGAGGGCAGGCAGGTGCAAACACTTCTCAAAATATGTCCACACACGCGTCCGCCAAAGCCACTCGTTGCAATCGGCGATGATGGAATTTCAGACTTGCCACTCACCGACGTTGCTGTCTCCGTCCGTGTCGCTCATCAATGGCGTCATCCGTCAATGGAGGAGCAGAGAGTGATTGATTGTATAAAACCCTAACCCTGATATACTCCTGGTTGCCCTGGCGGCAACAACTAAAAAAATCTCGGCCCAATTCAACAACCCCTCCACCCCTCCAACATCCCACTTGCTGCGCCCATCCCTTCGACGGTACAATTTCCCTTCGCTTTTCGCACACCAACCGCAGAAGAGAAGATAAGACCACACCTCATAAAGAAAAAAACAGACATGGCCAGCACATCCACCCCAAGCCCGGGTACAGCCCCCAACCAACCAACCAACCCCTCCACCTTTTCCCATTCCACTTCTAACATGCGCCCAGCACTCTGCCAATCCAACTTCGAGCAAGGCGTCGCCTTCTCCTTGCACCTCTGGCCGGCCCTCACTCTCGCGGTGCAAAACAACTGGGGCGGCCCGGACTCGTCCGATAAGCGCGACTGGTTCGCGGGCGCCATCGTGGATCTCTTCCCGGACGTCTCCAAGCTCACCCCGGCGCAGCTGCGGCAAAAGACGACAACACAACAACAACAGCAGCAGCAACAATCAACCCACGCAACGGTCGCAAATTGCGGTTGAGGAACCCGACCAAGTCGACGTCGAGACCGTCCTCCTGCAGGTGATGCTCGACGAGTTCGAGGTCAACGTGGACGACGATTCGGCGTACGAGGTGGCGGAGCAGGTGGTGCGGTTGCGCGGAGAGTGCCTGCGGGGCAAATTTGAGGAGGTGGAGGCCCTGAGGAGGCGGTGGGAGAGCAAGAAGGGAAACAAGGTTGTTTTCAAGCAGGCGGAGGATCAGGACGAGGATACGGATTGGGACACCGATGAGGAGAGGAGGAGGAGGAGGATGATGATGGGGAGGACGGGGATGTGGAGATGGGGGATGCGCCGCACTGGTGCAGGCGCCGAGGAGGGAGAGGGAGGAGCCGGAAGTGGATGAGGACGGGTTTACGAAGGTTACAAGGAAGAAGAGGTAGAGGAAGACTGGGGTGGTTTAAGGGTGTGGGGGGGAAGGGCGGTGAGGGTTTTCGGCACAGAAGAGCGTCTGGGTTCATGCCGCAGCGTGCCGATGGAGTGAATAGAGGCATATAGAGGGATATACCGGCGTAATAAAACGCAACCCAGCTCCGGCAAACTCCCTCGGTATTTCCAGCTCATTTCAAACGCCAAGAACCCAACAAGCTTACTCCCAGTCCTCCTCGTCGCTGCTGTCCTCCTCAACCTCGCCCGTCTCCTTGGGGCTGTTGGGTGCCTGGCTGGGAACGCCAGACCTGGCCCCGACCACGTCGTAGCTCGCGTCACTGTCGGCCTGCGACTTCTCGTCATTCGACTTCCGTGGTTCGGACGGCTTCAGGAGTCCCTGGGTGGCGGGTGACTGAATGGTGGTGGATGATTCTGTCGAGCCAGGGCGCTTGGGCGGCGCTGCCGTCTGCTAGACTCCTCAGACTCCTCATCAGAGCCGGACTCAGACTCGGACTCGGACTCGGACTCGGACTCCTCATCCGAGTCCTCATCCCAGCCGACCTCTTCCTCAGCTGCAGCGGCTGCTCGCATCGTCAGCATAGACATAAAGAGTCGATGAATACTGATCTACTCACCCTTGAGCAAGTCCCTCCTCCGAGCCTCCGCGGTCTCAATCCCGTGCCTGAGGAAGTAATACCTCTTCCAGAATTCCGCATACGTAACCTGACCCGGCACAAGCTTTTCCATCGTCGCCCTCAGCTCGGGATACTTATCCAAATCCCCAGCGATATCCTCGGTCTTCTTATCAATATCAAACCCCTTGGCCCACGCCTCAAACTCCGCCCCAGTCACATCCTTGGTGAAACTTTCGGGCGACGTATGAATGACATGCAGCTGCGCGTCGAAGCGCGACGTGTGGATCACCCGCTTCCCGGCCGCGTCCTTGCTCTCAAACAGCACCGTGCTGCTGCCCTGGTTCTCGGCCTCGTCGCCGCTCGGTGGCGCAATCTTGATCGCGTCGCGGAAGAAGTCGCGCAGGTTAGAGCCGAACCTGAGCAGCGCTTCGTCGGCGGCGTCTTCGGCCTTCTGGAGGTCCCTTAGCCGCTTGGCGGCTTCCTCTCGCAGCCGGGAGAGGACCGTCTCGGATTCTTGGTTTTTGAGGGCTTCCTCGGAGGACGGGTCTTTGGACGTTGTTGGTGTGGTTTCCGCGTTGTCACCTGCGTCTCGGGAGGCTTCGGAGGAGGAGGACGATGCGGCGGGAGCGGACGTGTTGAGGGAGAGGGACCGTGTGTGGTTGAGTATGGATTGGCGCAGGTCGGTGAAGCCGCGCGTCGCGTCCTGGCCTACCGCTGAAAGCTCTTTTTGGGCTTCATGGTAAACAGACTCGCCCTGGGAGGGATGGTCAGGCGTGTAGCGGCGATGTTGGTGCGGCGAAATCACCCACCTGCTTCACGACGCTCCCGAAGAAACCCCCGATCCGCGCGCCCCAGGGGCTGGAGGAGAAGGCGCGATATGCATCCTGTAGGTCGGCATTCAAACTCGATTGCTGGGCGGGCCTCTTCTCTCCCGACTGGGAGTCGCTGTGCTCCTCTGGAAAGGTCGACTCCTGGATGTGGTCGTAGGCGATATCCATCACGGCCAGTGTCCGCTGGGATTCTCGGTGTCTCTCGCTTCGCTCACTTGCTCTCAGTCGCACCGATTCGGGTTAGTTAGTTTGATCCGGGATCGTGATGTCTCTATGGCGTCTCTGCTGTGGTTGATTTTAGGTTGCGCAAGGCTGATAGCATGACGGCTGTTCACGGGTCTCCCGCCGGCGGAGATGCAGCGGCGGGGCTCTGGGCAGCTCCAGCCTAAATGCACGGGCCATGGTCATGATCAACCAACTCTTCGTAACGACGCAACGAGGTTGCTTGCAGACCGTTCCGTGAGTGACATAGGTTCTCCATACATGGAAACATCAAACTACCGGTAACCAGCTGATGGCGAATGACTTCCGGCTGCATAACGATACACGCTTTCGAGGATGACGTTTTGACCGAAACCCAATGCTCGACTCAAGTTGCTGCGGTAAGCTCCCGTCAGCCAAGCAACACAGGCACCTGCGGATTGCGGTTGATTTCACTATTTCGTAAACTTTAATAAGCAAGATATGCTCTTGAGGAAATTCAGACGATCAACAAAAAGAACATGAGAAAGTGCTCCCCCCTTGAGTCAGCCCCCCCAACTCGACAGCTGCCGAAACCGCCAGACAGGCTTTGATTTCACGATGTCTGTTGAAGGAAAGGTCTAGACAAGCGAACAGCGGGGATGCATCCTGCTTGACTGCATCCGAGGCATCCACTCTGGCTGAGCACGAGCCAGTCGGGCGAATTCCCACGCCTTCTACGGGTCGCTGACAAATTCGTGGCAGTCATCGACCCCTCCCACTCACTTCTGTCCTCTCGATCTGACCATTGCACAGTCATCTCGTCCAAGGATACAAGCCGGCTGTACCAGGCGGAAATCCAGGCAGCAAGTCAGGCAGAAAGGCCGCGAATCCTTCTCATCCCCACCGATCTTTGTCCATCGATTGTAACTCACTCCCGACACACCGTCATCCTCTCGCTGTCCTGACCCGGCTTCGGGTTCCTCATCGTCCTGCATCATCCCCGCGGGCCTGAACCCTGAGAAGCCGAGTCTTCCCACAATCTGTCCCTCGAAGGGCGTCTGACGTCGTCGGTTTTCTTCGCGCACCTTTGTCTCGCCCAAATACCCCGCCTGGGGCGTTGATTGGAATCTCGGACTTAACGGCCCCCCACCGAGGTGACCGCCGACAGAACCACCAATCTTCCTCAGTAGTCTAGACAGACTTCTCGAATCTCCTACGCGGTAGACGCTTTCCAGAACTATCCGCCTTGTTTCTGGAGACAAGCGCGGTCGCGCGCAGCTCAATCGAGATGTCGTCTACACGCTACCCGCTGGAGAACCTCATTCTCACACCCAGCAGCAGAGCCTGCTCTTCGCCGCGCTCAATTCCCACAGGCCCAACAACGTGCCGCAGAACAATGGCCTCAACATGTCACCGCTTCACTATAAATGAATCGCCTCTTCAAGGAGGCTTCCAGAGCAGCCCGGACTTCGACTACGATAACGACTTTGCCGGGCCAGATTCCAGCTTCGATATCTCTTATGACGACCCCAACCAGCCAAAGATGATTGGCGATTTGCCGGGAACCAAGAGGCAGACAAGATCCGAGTCCGCTGACGGCGAGTCACCGGAAAAGCGAAGCCATCCCGACGACGGTGAGGACTCGGGGGCGAAGAGGCGGGAGAGCGAGGAGAAGGTTGCGAAGAAACCGGGCAGGAAGCCGTTGACGACGGAACCGAGCTCGGTAAGTTCACCACAGATGTCGTTGGTAGTATTGCATCGAGACCATTGCTAACAGTTTGAATAGAAG
The DNA here is from genome assembly GCA_031001845.1 of Achaetomiella virescens. NCBI lineage: Eukaryota > Fungi > Ascomycota > Sordariomycetes > Sordariales > Chaetomiaceae > Achaetomiella > Achaetomiella virescens. Next base: position 28,360 of record JARNGD010000158.1, read on the forward strand.
CGGAAGGCCCAGAACCGGGCGGCACAACGGGCGTTCAGGGAACGCAAGGAGAAGCATCTGAGGGATTTGGAAAACAAGGTCCAGGAGCTGGAGAAGTTGTCCGAGGCCACGAACAACGAGAACGAAGCACTTCGCGCCAAGGTGGACAAGATGACGATCGAGTTGAATGAGTACAAGAAGCGCTTGTCGATGCTTTCGAGTGGCCGTCCTGTGCACCAGGGCCCCGCTGCCCCCTTTGGCAGTCTCTTTGTCAACAATCTCAACGACGTCAACTTCCAATTCGAGTTTTCCCAAGTTCGGCAGCCTTCCCGGTCCGCAGCCGATGGGGCCAAGAAATCAACCCCCACGACATCACAGCCATCGAAGCAAAACAGCATTGACCACCGGAGCCCTAGCGAGAACTCACAGGATGGGGTCAGCCCAGGCACCTCGAGCAGTTACAGCCTGTATGGCCAAAACCCTCGTCCCAACGACCTGACCGCGCTCTCTTCGGGGCTCTTTACGCCTCCCACTAGCAACGGGCAAGGCGCAACTGGCTCCGTTAGCATGGATTCACACTATAGTCTCGGCGGCGCCACAGCCACGAGCTCACCTTCCGCGTCATCGAATTCCAACATGGGAGGTCCCAGCTCCTCGTGCGGGACATCGCCTGAACCATTCACTCAGTCGCCGATGGGCTTCAAGCCTGTTGATACACTGGCTACCATTGGGGAGGAGCATCCGACTCTCAACAACCCTACACTAGGTATGAACCCGCAGATGACCGGGTGACGGCTTCGAGGCCTGGCGGATTAGTCGTGTGTTTGCCCAGCACTAACTTGTGCACAGATCTCGGCCATTTCACCAACCCTGGGATGGACGACTTCACCCAATGGCTTCCCCAGACGGATTTTGAGTTTAACCCACAGCTGTTTGGCGACTACCGCGACCCGCAGGATAACTTGTTGCGCGGCTTTGACGACAGCTTCTTCAACGACGCCCTGGACGCCGACTTCATCACGCCCTATAACCTGCCAATTACGAGCCCACTGGCGCCGAAGAAGGACCCATTGCGCAAATCGATGCAGCAAAAGAGGAGGATGAGAACCCCACGCCGCAGAAATTACTGGATTGCAACAAAGTCTGGTACGTCTACTTCGCTCCCGACGAGTGCCTGCGCAGCTGTACTAACAATTCCACAGGGAGAAGATAAAGAGCTGCCCCAAGGCCCAGAACGGCGACTTCGACCTCGACGGCCTCTGCGCGACCTGCAGAAGAAGGCCAAGTGTGACGGCATTGGCCCCGTGGTCAGCGAGCAGGACTTCAACCAGGCAATCAAGAAGTACCTGTGCAAGGACGACGACGAGACAGCGGCCAAGATTGCGGCTGCCGCCCAGAAGGCGCAGGCGAAGGCGCAGTCTCAGACACGGTCCTCTTGAGTCGGCCGACTCAGCAGTGTATACTGCTGTATACTTTGTACAACAGACATGTCTCAAGGACGGCCAGGAGGCATATTTTAGCGGCCCCTTTCACGGACGGCAGGCTCACCGGAGTTCAACAAACAGGGGAGGAAAATACACTGGGTCGCAGCATTTGAGGGGCGGATTTTGAAAACCATCAATCTGCGGTTATCATGACCGAGGGGGTATACTTGGGAAGTTATGGGTCGGAGTACTGGTTTGGGGATATACCTATTTGAACGAAACTTGAAGCGAACTCTGTTTGCTATCGCATGGTTATTCATGTGGGCATTTACACCTGGTCCAGGCCGATGTTCTGTTTTCCGCGACACTGGTGATTAATAAGGGTCTTCGGACGACGGCGGTTTGCTTTAGCACTGGATGTATACGGCAGATTGGCGTGGTATTTCCCGGGTCTAGGAACTCCACTCTTGATTTTGCTTTCTTGTTCATGTTGCACGTGTTTGATGGTTGTTTGGGTTGTTTGGTGTATTTGGTTGGTTCCAGAGGGGTTCGCATCGCGGGCATTCAAGACCCAAAGCGGAGATTATGTTACGACCCAAAGACTAGCACATCCGAGATAATCGGCGTCATATCACTAGAACGAGACTCGGGAGATCAACATGGTGTCAGTTGGCTTGTCTCTTTAGCTCCTCAGATGATGAGGTTTAACAAGTGAAATCGTCTTAGCCTCGAGCCTAGCTGACAGAAACATCGTGCTCTTTAGGGGAGGGAATAACAACTAGGCCGCTCTTTACTTACGAAAGAGAAATATAAAGGAGGAAAGAATAAGGAGAAAGCATAAAGGAAAAAGAAAAGAAGAAATCTGAAAAAAAAAAAAAAAATGGGTAACCAGAAAAGATTGAAAGCGGGAAAAGATAATTTAGGGATTGAAGAGGTGTTATGAGACGAAGAGATGATTGACAACGCTGTCTACGAACACATTGAAGCCCAGCACCCTGCGATGAAGCAATCAAGCTGTCATTGTCAATAACTACTCTCAAGCGTTCTTGAATTATTTCCAATTCTCCAACAGTGTCCGCCAACGCAACAAGCCCCTGACACAACCCAATCTCCAGCGCTGAGACACTGCCGGGCTGCCAACATAATCCTCAAAACGAAACATCAAGTTCACAATCTTTCTTTTCTTTTTCCTTGCAATTGCTCGACAACATCTAACGAGACGGACAGCAGCACTGGAGGGAAGTGATTATCTGAGTGTATCGGACGATATCAGACTAACTTGCAACCGATCAGGAAACTAGAGGGAGAACAGCAGATCCGACACCTAGACCAGGAAAATCAGACTCATGAGAAATCTGCAAACTCGCACTGTACCAAACTTAAAAGATGCTATTTGAAACGATAATCCAGGCTTGTATGTACAACTTCTTCTTTGCTTCTGGCTCGACGCATGATGTGATGCAAATGGGTAATGGATGATGAGAAGTATGCTCCAGCCCCACCAAAACAGGAGGAAAATACGAGAACAAAGAAGCCAGCCAAAAAAGCAGTGCGCTGCGAACATAACCTTGCAACCTGAACCACAATGAACCTGAGCCGCGAGACTCCGTCCGTCCTCCGTCTGTCCGTTCCACCATGCCCGCTTTCCAACTCAGCCAAGGGGGAGCAACTGACCGCCTTGCCTATCATTCCTCCTCTCCCACCCCGTATATGATAACAGAGATGAAACGTAATAAATGCCACGCATGTGCTCACCGATCCTCCGAGATACCACACACGCCAACCCACTTTACCAAGCCTTCCCCTTCCATCCACCCTCCCATCCCTTCCCGTCTTATTACACGCCTCAACGCCTACAACTCACACCAACAACCCATCCCCATCCCCCAACCCACACAACCCACGCAACGCCAACCTAAAATTCCCACACCAGAGACTCACCCCAAAACGACCCTCGCCCCCTCCTTCCCCAACACCCCCCTCTCCTTTGGCTTCGGGCTATTCCCACGCCCCTTCTTGCCCCTGAAGAACCCAAACACCCCGCCCCCGCCGCCCCCTCCGCTCTCGTTCTTCCCGCCGCCGGGCTCGTTGTTCGCGCCCGCCGCGTCGGCGCGGCAGCGTTGCGTCCTGCCGTGCCAGGTCGCTCCAGCTTCCGCCGCCGTCGAGCGTCACCTGCACGCCGCCCGTGGGGGACCCGACGATCATGCCCGGCCCGCGGCCGACGCGGGAGGCGGCGCTGCCGGAGGCGTAAGTTTGTGGGTAAGGTGGGAGCGGCGGCGGGCGGCCCGGGGGACCGCGGCGTTGGTGGCTGGATGAGGGGCGCGGGAGGTGGTGTTGTGGGGAGTTGCCGTTCGTGGAAGTTGCGTTGGTGGTTGTAGTTGGGGGAGGGGGTGGCTTCGTCAGTTGTGAGGGCCTGCGGTTGGAGGGAATCCTTGTTAATGGGGGTGTGCGGTTGGGCTGGGGAGGTGTCGGCGCCATTGGCGAGCGCTTCTTGTTGTTGTGTGATTCTGAGAGGGAGGAGTTAGTATTGCGAACTGATGCGGAGAGTGAGGGGGGAAGGAGCGGCATACTTTTGGTAAGCCGCAAGAGTGTAGTCAAATGGCCGGAAGTCGGTCTCGATCATGCGGTACAGCTCGTCCTCGCGGATCTCCTTGTCTGTGGCGTCTCTCTTTTAGCCTCTCGCGAGGCTTCTGTCTCCGCGCGCGCGCCTCGAGCGGCGCCTCTTCCAACAACAGCTCCTCCAGATCGTACGTAGCGTCGAAGTTGGTCTTCTCCGAAGATGGCACGAACACGGGCTCGATCTCTTTCCGCTCGAGAGCGACGAAGTCGATACACGAGAAGAACTCGTGCAAGGTGAAGCTCTCCCACGTCGAACCGAGGCGCTTGTTCGGGTCGTGTTCCAGTGCGTCCTTGATGGCGTACATGCATGGTAATGATACCGGGGGGTTTGTGACCGGGAACTTGGCCTGGCGGCTTGGATGACGGTGCTCAGGGATGTCTCGGAACTTCCCTCGAATGGCCTCTGTCGGGTTGTTAGCGCCAGCTGTGTTGTTGCTTTCACCCGGGGCGCAGTCCGTGGCCACGCATCGGAGGGGTTTTCTGGTGGCATACCTTGTTGTAGATGCACTCGTAGAACAGAACACCTAATGACCACCAGTCTGCGCGCACATCGTAGCCGTTGCCTGCGTAGACTTCGGGTGCGAGGTAGGCCAGTGTGCCCGACTTGCTTGTCAAGACTTTGCCTGGAATGATATCTGAAGCGACGTTCTTCCAAGGGTTAGCATGGACCAACGGTCAAGGAAGGGTGAAACATACGAAATCTGTCAAGTGCACATGTCCGTCTGCGTCGAGAAGCACATTGTCCGGCTTGACGTCCCGATGAATGATGCCTTGCCCGTGGATGTACCTCAGAGCGCAGCCCAGTTCAGCTATCCAGAACCTGACGGCCTCCTCGGTGAATGTTTTTCTCGAGATGTGAATCGCAGATCGCCGCCGCTCATGAGGTCGACAACCAAGTACCTGATCCTGTCAGCCGGGCTCGCGACTATGTGGAGGTTCCTGCATACATGTACTCGATATCTTGGAAGCTGTACCGCAAGTTGCAGATGAAGGGGTGGTTCACGTGCTCGAGCATTCGCCGTTCTCGGATGATATTTCGTACGCTTTCAGACCGCACGACTGGTTGGCGCAAGTCAGCCTCGTTCCCCTTTTCTTTTTTTTGGCACTTCTGGTGGCGTCTACCTTCATCTTTCCGGATATATTTCAGGGCGAACGACAAGCCTGTGTCTTTCCTCTCGACGATCCGTACTTTGCCAAAGGCACCTCGGCCGACGACTCTGAGGAGACGGAAGTGGTTTAGGTTCACTGTTGAGGAGAGTGTCTGTGTCAACGAACTGGATGGCGGGCAGAGTACGGCGAATTAGCCGGGAAACTCACCCTCACCGTCGAACTCGACGGGTTTGCCTTGGCTGTTACCCATGGCTTGCAATTACTTGAAGCCTCGCTTTCCAAAAAGACCAAGACGTCCTCAAGGCTCCATGCAATCACACAAATTTACCCGCCTCTTGGGATAATCGGAACGACAGGGATGGTTCGTAGACGGCACGAAACCAAACCTGATCGACATTCGGGGTTCGGGAGGGGAAATGGGGAGCGGACAGGCTGAAGCGGCACGGCTCTGCTCTTTCGCGGGAACGATCGAGGAGGCCCAATTCGAGCAGAACTTTTCCAAACGGTATTTCCAGGGCTTGTCGAAGCGCTCGGGATATTGAGACGCCGGTCGCTCGTTTGGCCGGGCGAAGGAGTTCTGTCGAGCCAAGAGAATGACACCGAACGGGGAGGGGGGTTGTTCACGGCAGACGGTCGGGGATTGAGGGGTATCGCAACGAGGAAGCCGAGATGGGGAGCCGGAAAAGGCGATCTCGACTGCAAAATCCAGGCGAACCGGATTCTTGGGGCAGTTTTCGAGGCTTTGCGTGCGGTGTTTGCGATTGAGGCCCTGTTTCAGGGGTCCGGGGCGGGTTTGACCGAACGAAGGCGGTTTCTGCGAAAGGAGTCTCAGGAATGGAGCTGAGCAGGTGGTCCGTGGTGGAGGGTGCTGGGGGAGGGTCGTCATGGTTGCGGCCCTGTGAAGGTGCCTGGGTTCGGAGTCTGGCGGCTTGGGACTAACTACAGGGATGCGAGCCCCAGCAATCTGGACATCATGATAAAGGATTGTCCACTAGGTCGCCACCAAACCCCGGGTTTCAGGCAAGCAAGCAATTTCAATTCACACGGGGTATGGGATTCCAATCCAACACCATGGCAATGCTGTGCTGCCTTCGTGTCTTTTTCCTTGCTGTTCTTCTCGCTTTCAGAACACAATTAATTCTCTGTCTGTGTGGCGGTTTGCCTCGATGACATCTCAATTGAGCGCCTCGCCGACCGGGGTCATCAAGCGCAGATCGCGCCCCGAGTGGTCTAGAGGCCTCTGTAGGCCGCCGCTGTGGCTGCTCGTCTTCTTGACACCCCCAATCAAATCGACCGCCAGGTTCCGGTCGCATTCCGCAAAAGCTTTGCGCCTTGTGCAGCGTCTGACCGAGTCGCAAGTCAGATGGGCAATTTCATGCCACACATGGCAGCACAGCGGGTGGCACCGTTCGATGTCTGATATGTGATGCTGGGGCTGCGCGCGCCGTTGCAGGAGTTGCCACTTGGACGTTCCACTGTTTCATTGTTCCATTCGGTCGGGCATGAGCGAATGCTGATTTCGGCAGTGGCCTGCTGTGCGGGATCCGTCTGCAGCAAGGGCCTTGGAGCAGCGACCCGACACAGGATTTCAATGGGCCCCCAGAGCTTCGCTCGCGCGTGGCGACCTCGTGGCCACGGCTGCCAGCGGAGAGGGGCAATTTAACCCGGCAGGGCTAGTGTAAGCGCTAACAGCCCGTCATCTCGGTGCCTCAAATGGGTGAGAAGCTGGAAGAGGCTGGTGCGCGGTCGACGTGACCAGAGCGGACGGTAAGATCAGCCCAGAAAACAGGAAAGCGCTCCAAGATCCGGCCCTGGCCCATCATCACCTATTTGTTTGCATCCCCCAGCACCGCGAGAGACAATCGGGCTCGCTGCGCACCTGGGTTTATTGAGAGAACTTCCTGCGTGGCCCCGGACTTGCATTCGTCCATTTGCTTACGGCAGTCCCTCGCCCTAGTTGCATCCACCTATGGATCAAATTGCGATGGCCACCTGAGCCCCATCCTGCAGGCTGGGGAAAGCGTGGGATGGTGCATGGTGTTCTTTGCATTGCGCCAGTCGAGAAGCAACATGTGAAGGGTCCGAGGGTTCTCCCTTTCTCTGTCGCTGTTCTCTGCTGATGCGTGAAGACAACTGCTTTCACACATCCCCAGCCCTTCAATTTGGAGATGCCGCTGTCGAGGAGTCAATCCGGAATGGAACCGCGTCTCAGTTAGAGTTCCGACATCCATGCTCCTCGCACGTGCGAGTTGTCCTCAGATGGACCACGTGGACAATGCCGACACCACTCACAGAAACAGGCAAAGCAAAAACGGGTGATGAATCGACTAGTTTTCGGAAAATACACAGCGCTGTGGGTTCAGTTTCGGCCAAGAGCAAGAGTCGTTCTCTTCTGGCGGGATCGGTAAGGACCTCACCGCTCGAATGCTTCGTGCCGACAAGTTCCAGCTGCTCGGGGATTTCCGTGGCCACCCATCACCCTGGGCTGCATACCTCTGCATGCCACCTGAAACCAATGGGCTCGCTCCCGATCAAAGGAAGGCTTCCAGAACCCTTCTGCCGCACCGTGAGTTGTTTCGACGAAGGCGACTGCAACATCAAAGAAATGTTCTGGACACAAGCCACTCGGCCGAGGATTGGCATTACCACGAATTCAGCAAAAGGCAAGCGAGGTGGCACCCTGGGTATCCCAACCATGATCCAATACTTGTCCACATCTCACACTGCTCAGGATGCCTCCCGGAAGCGACGATGCGGAGTCATCATAAGGTCCAAAAACTCTCCCATCAATACACAGCAAAGCACAATCTGTGCCATGGCTTTCCGCGGTCGCTGGGAGCGGCAGATCGGCATTCATCCAATTCCTCTTGGCAGTGTAACTACCTACTTGCATGTGCAGAAGTTGCTGATGTTGTCAATATTTGTTCATATCCATTGCAGTTGAGATGGATCTGTGAGACAAACTTGGGATGTTTTGTTCGCAAACTAACCATGGGGGCCTTGTAGAAGGAAGCCACTCCCGAACCATGGTCTCAGGTCTGAGATCTGATGCTGAGATCCGACAGCCTCGTCTGGAACGCATTCCAGAAGCTTTCAGCTCTCCATTTCCTTCTGGAGCTGCTGTGTCCTGGTGCATATGAGCTGAACAGCACTGGCTTGAAACCGCAAAGTGGTCCCTCTGCAATGCCTGCGGGCTGACTCTTGACAGGTATTTTAGACAAGCAGCATTCAATACAGTATCCAGTTCAATTGTCGAGCCATAACTCGACGCAATCGGAACTCTACAAAAGACCCAAACCCTAGTAACTAATTAGCCCCAACAACACATTGGCTTGGTGGTCAACCATCTGTTCTCAATGAGCCATTGCGGATCGGAGGGCGAACACGCAACTGCCGACCCCAGATGGAAAGGGTGCAGGGATTTCATAACCTTGTCGAATTTAAAGTTTTTCACCAGACATCCGACATGGGATGATGATGCTAGATTGACAGGCGAACTGGAAATGCAACACCGCCAGGCGGGACCGTAGGATGTTGCTGCAAGCGCTGGCCCCACTGCGGGGAGGTGTTGGGAGTCGTGGGAGTTGTGAGAGTCGTGATGACGTCACGCCTCTTCCTGCAACAACACCCTGTTTCCAGTCGTTGTCAACACAGTAACTGTCCATCTGAAGCATCGATTCGCATTCAAGTTCGATCCATTGCTGCCTTTCCGACTTGGTCACTTCTCAGGACACCTGACACAAGGCAGATCAACCACATAAGCATCACAAACGCCAACCCCAGAGACCGCAATGGCCCCCCTACGCTCAACACAGTCCCCTCCTCCTCCTCCGAGCGCGCACTCTGCGCCCGACGTCCTCCAAAATCACCGTCCCAGCCCCAGCCCTCGCCTTAACCAGGCAGTACCATCCGACGTCTTTTCTGGCCTCTTACAAAGACGACCAAGATCGCGAGTGTCTGAGGCCGCGGCCATCGGACCAGACCAAGAGTGGGTCGGACGACCAGGTGGCCGAGAAGGCGGATGCGGCGTTCAACCCGCGCAAGACGGACCCACAGGCGGCCAAAGACAGCGCAGAGGGCAACGGAAACCCTCTCGAGGCGAGCGGCGCCAACCCGGAGCTCTCGCGGCCGCTGAAGTCGGAGGAGCCGGCAGACAAGTCGGATAAGAAGACCAAGAGTAGCGGAAGTCAGGGGAAGAAGCATGGGAACGTGTCGCCGATGTAAGGGGTTATGGTAGACCTAGGACGGAGAAAGGGTAGACGGGGACTCGACGCCTGCCTGAAGGCTGGGATTTGTATAAAGCCGTATGACGGAGAGGTTCGCGTCGAAGAGGTAGAGGTTGCATCATGGACTCAACGATTTGTTTGTTCATCACTCATAGCACATTAAACTCTGCCGGTAGAACCCATTGCTCCCAACCGGACTGTTATGCCAGATTCAGATCAGCCTTCAATCCTGGCTAACCCCTCCCCCCTCCCTTCTACTTTGATATCACCAAACATCTCCCACCAAGAAGCTCCCCTAAGCATACAACCCATCCATGTCATCGTCCTCTTCTTCAGCCTCCTTTTCAATCGCAACCTCCCCCTCTTTCCCACCTCCTTCCTACACAAAGGACAAGTTCCCTTCCCCCTCAACCACGGCCCCACGCACTCCAAATCAAACCGATGGCTCTCATGGCATGGCAGCTCCACCACCAGACAATACTGATCATCCAGATACCTTTCCGCACAGATCGGACACGTGTCGTCTTCCTTCAGACTCTTCCGCGGCACGCGGTCTAACCCATCCAAAAACTCCTGCGTCACGCCCTCGATTTGTTTCGGCGGGTGTGCGACGTCTAGCTCGAGCACCTCGACGAGGGACTGCAGGAAGGCGCGGTTGGATTCGGTGGGCGCCGTGCTGGCCAGCGTGCCCATCTGGTCTTGGAGGAGGCGAAAGAGTGCAGAGGTGTCAGAGGGGTTGGGGACCGCGTGCGGGTTGTTGTGTGGTTCGTGGTGAGGGCGGGCGTGGTTGTTGGACGAGGCGGAAGAGGAGTCGGGGAGGAGGTTGTGGAGGTGCGCGGTGAAGGTTGACATGTCGACTTGCCGCCGCCGGCGTGTACTGGAGGAAGTGGGCTTGATGTTATGTTCGACTGGATGGAGGAGGTTAGTTAAACTATGTTTGGTGTGGAGAGGAGCGGCGCATCGTATCACTGGGAGCGAGTGAGGAAGGGAACGGAGTGACGCTACCTTCGTACTGGGTCGCCATGGTGGGCGATGAGTTGAGTGTTACTTTGGTTAAATGGTCTCGTACCGTGAATGTGAGCTATGGGTTGCGACAGGCTGAAGATGGGGAATATGTGGCAACGGGCGAGGTCAAGAGCTCTGGGTCAGGCAGGCAGCTCGAGGTGACGCGGAGCTTGCATCGCGGGGAGGGAGCTGTCGTTCTTATCGATAACAGATGGTCGGTGCTTCAACAGGGGTCAGGCACCGAGAAAGCAGAGCACAGGCCCAGGGGCCCCCAATTCGATTTCAGGGGCTCCATCCAGGGGTTCACTCTCACTTCAATCTCTCGTCGAATGAGTGCCCTTTCGAAGACAAAAACGAGTAATGACACCACATGCCCTTTGGCGTGGCTGTCCAGGGCAGAGCATCCCATAACCATTTGACCTGGTGAGGTTACGTGCCAACTGTTTCAAGCTGCGATCGACGCCGCTCGGTGGTTTGCCTTGCCATTGGTCCTGGACACTGGCCGGGGAGCTATTGTTGGGAGTGCCGGATGCAGGATCCTGTCAGCGCCGTTGTGCCGGGCTGCCTGGGCAGATGACATCATGCTCGCTCTGAAATAAATACCCAACACCAGCCCACGCAACGTATTGTGTTGTACGAACATGAGGCAGCCTAAGCACTCGTAGACAACGAGATACCAACCATGAATACCGCGACCGTCAGTCTGGCGGTCACGCCGACAGTCGTTTCCACTCTGCTGTCGCACGTAAGCCAGGCCTTCCCAGTGTCTTGAGAGGACGCAGAACATGGCTGATCAGACGACAGTATCTGAACCGCAAACCTCTGGCTCACAAACCAACGGCACACCTCTCCTACGATCAAGGGCTCCACCTGATACGCTCGTTTCTTACCCATGCGTCGCACCACACGGTGGAAGAGCTCCAAGCATTTACGGGCCAATGGGTGCCGCATCCTCAGTGGGTGAAGGTCGATCCAATCGAGATCCCGGAGAAGGATCTGTCACAAGCGGCAGACCTCCTGGTTGAACAGCTTGGGCCAGATGGCATTCGTCAGGTTGGCGGCAGGGAGTGGTGGCGGTGGCGTAAGCCCAACAGCCCGCTCAAGGCCGAGTGGATCGAGATGAAGGCCGACTACCAGGAGCGCAAGAAGACTGGTGATCCGGGAAATCGTGTGATGCTCTATGTCCATGGGGGGGCCTACTACTTTGGAAGTGTGGATGAGCACCGCTACCAGATCCAGCGGCATGCGAGAAAGCTCAAGGCAAGAGCGTTGGCACCGAGATATCGGCTCGCACCGCAGTTCCCTTTCCCGTGCGGCCTTCAGGACTGTCTGGCGACATACCTCTACCTCATTTCGCAGCAGAAGCCGAGCACAGTCATTTTGGCCGGTGACTCGGCAGGCGGCGGCATGGTGCTCTCGATGCTGGTTATTCTCAGAGATACGGGTATTCCGCTGCCCGCAGGTGCTGTACTTGTCAGCCCCTGGGTCGACCTGACGCACTCTTTCCCAAGCGTCGCTGGAGATTGCCCACTCGACTATATCCCACCGTCGGGCTTCCACCACAAACCGTCTCCGGCGTGGCCGCCCCGGACGAAGAGGAGCTTGAGGAGCTGAAGAAGGTGGCGTTGGCGCAGAAGAAGAAGATCTGTGGAGAGCAGGGCGAGCCCCCAAAGAAGAGCGGGATACCCACCGTGGAAGATGTTAGGCAGTCCACGCACAAGCTGAAATTTGTTATCGATGGCAAGGAGATTGTGGTCAAGGAGCAGATCCAGGTATGATTATCATACTCGCAGTCGACCTTGGGTGGATTCTAATCCGGGAACCAGATGTACACTACCAACGCGCTTCTAGCCCATCCTCTTGTCAGTCCTATCATGCAGCCAACTCTGGGCGGTATGCCGCCTCTCTTCATCATGGTTGGCGGTGGCGAGTTGCTGCGTGACGAGCAGATCTATCTTGCGCACAAATGCGCCAATCCTTCAGAATATCTGCCGCCAGAGGCCTTGATGGACGACAAAGCAAGAGCGCTCGTTGGCAAGTACAAGCCCACGGATGTTCAGCTCCAGGTGTGGGATGACATGTGCCATGTTGGCCCTACACTGAGCTTTACTAGACCCGCGAAGTTTATGTACAGGGTACGTGCCATCTTCAATTTTCCTTCCTCGTCCTCAACCGCTCACAATCATGCAGAGCATCGCCCAATTCTCAGCCTGGGCGTTATCCCACGCTCAAAAACGGAAGTCGACATCCCCCACGACGAGGAAGTCTCCGTCATCTCAAGCTCCAGCTCCTCCCTCGGCAACGGGCAACCCGCGGGCGCAAACCCCGCGACGCCTCCTCCTCCCGAGAAGCAGCCATCGACACCTCGCCAGAACACACTCCCAAAACCCTCCACTCCCACCACCCAACCGCACGGCTCTCCCAAGACCACCTCCATAGGAAAAGCAGGCGACCCTCTCCCGCCCTTCACCAACCACATGATCCGGCAGCGGGTGACTCGCCACGGCGCCATCCTCCCGCTCCCGCCGCCCTCCGAGCTCCCCGGCTGCTGCATGCCGCGGGACCTCGTCGGCGTCGTCAAAGTCGGCACCGTCCGCAAATGGCACGCACACAAGACCCGTTGGGACGCCAAGTTTAAGCAGACCAAAGCCCGCGTGCACCAGCAGCGGCTGCGCGACGTTGCCGTCGGGTACGAGGTGTTTGGCGAGGGGAGGTGCCGCCTCCAACCGCGCTGGCGGGAGGAGAGGATCGATGGGAAGGCGGAGGAAAAGGAGGGCAAGAGGAGCAGGGTAAAGGGGCTGGGGCTTGCGATTTGGGGAGCGTGGGGTCGAAGCATGATGAGATGACTTTGGCTAGGGAGAGGGAGAAGGCGGGGAAGGTTGGGGTGAGGGGTGTTGGGGAAACGGAGGGGGAGGGGGCGAGGGAGTTTGAGGATTTGAAGAGGCAGGAGAGGGAGGTTAGGGAGGGCAAGGAGGTGAGGCGACTGGGGAGGGGAATGGGGCGTGGACGGAGATTGTGGAGCGTGGGGAGGTGGGTGAGAAGAGCGGAAGTGCCCCGGTTCCGGATGTTCTCGACCTGCGACCTGCTGGACCCGTTGCCAGCCCTGCGCCTACCAAGGATGACGAAGCCGATAAGAAGCCCGCTCATGTCCTACCCCACGAGGACGGAGAGACGAACATCACTGGCAAGCGGGTCTTCTTTGGCGGACTGGCAACGCCCTTCAGCCTGCGCAAGGAGCCAGAGACGGCGAGCATGATCACGCTTGTGCCGACGCCCATGGACCAGAGGTCGGTTGGACTGTCAACGGCGGACTCGAGCAGCTTCGTGGCGGGCCCGTCTGGCCAGCAGGAAACGGCGGATGATGGTGAGGAGGACAAGGACAAGACCAGTGTTCAGGATGCTCCAACTCCTGGATTTGTGACGCCGTTCATGACGCCCTTCTTGACCCCGCTCTCGCCAGTCGGACGGCCTGAGTTCGAGAGGTTTGTTACAGCTGAGGAGGGAATCCCGAAAGCGAGTCGGTGAGGAGTAGGGATTTGGAGAGTTGAGTTGGCTTTGTTTCGATACCCCTATTTTGTGTTTGATATTGTCGGCATTTGCAAGATGGATACCTAGGACAATTATTGTAGGCAGCAGCCCGAATCTACTAGTTAGATCGATTGGAGCTGACGGTCTTCACTTGGTCGCAGCTCTTGACGCAGTTCCGATAAGGCGATGGACTGGTGGACGTGTTGTACATTTTTATACATGTTTACAGTTTTAAAACGCCTCATAACGCCATTCCATGATACAATGCCGCCTCGCTCCCGTAGAAGCGGATGGAACGAATTTCCCTCTCTTCCCAATTCTTTGGTCCTTATCCACCCCGCGCAGGACGTCCAGGAGGTCCTCCCAAGTAGCCGCAAGCCCGACCCAACCGTTATCTAAGTTCCTTCCCTCAGTCCAGGCCGTTCTCGGCCTTCCACCTCGCAAGATACATTGCAGGGTCCTTCGGCCCAAGCGCGTTACCCTCGTACTGGCCATACGTCCGGGGCATGTTCTTGGTGACGAAGGGGGTGAGCTGTAACCACCGTCAGCCTCTCTGCTTCCTCACTCACTACCAATTCTCCCGTGCCGATACACACCTTAAAGCCATCCAGCGGCGGGCAAACATAGGTCCGCACCTTGTCCCACTCGATGATGTAGCCACCGTGCTTGGTGTGGCGACCCATGGAGCCGGTGCGCGTGCCTTTGTAAAAGCCCTTGTTGTCGTCCTTGGTGGTGAGGCGCAGTCTGCGGTAGCGCAGCGCTTGGAGCACGCTGGTGGGCCGCATGTTGGCGTGTCTGTTGTCGGTCTCGGGAGGACGAGGCAGGTGGATGGATGCGGGTGTGGTTGATTGTCGATGGTCGCGGTCGGCAATTGCTCGCTCGCAGCATCCAACGGCGCCGGGAAATTTTGCGGGCTCTCGTCCCAGCGCCCGTCCGGCAGGCAATGACACCTGCCCCTGGCGCGCCAAGCCCCAAAGCTCACTGGTTTCAGCCCCGCAGTCACCGCGCCCCACCCTCAAACCTCCCTCCTCACCGCCCCAAAACGTTCAGCAATTTTCCGGCAGAAAATAATTATTCGGAGCACGCATCCATAGTTGCTGCTGGCCGTGCTCTTGCGGCAGCACCACCATTTTATAATCCCATCTAAACAGCCACTACCACCATAATGCCCGGCCGTCAAGCCCACGGCCGGCCCCTCCTGGGCAGCGGCAGCGGCACCAACAGCAAGCCCAGCAAATCCCACGCCAAGAACTTCAAAAGTCCCGAGCAAAGGCCACCGCCAAGGCCCTCGACGCCTTCGCCATCGCCGCCGAGCAGGTTCCCGAGTCCACGCGCGGCGTGCGCACCCGCGCCTCGAGGACAGACCACACCCGCAAAAGAGACAGCGCCGGGACGAGGACGAGGACGAAGACGGTTTCGACGAGGATGAAGAGCCGCGAAAGAAGGCCCGGCGGGATGACGAAGATGGGTTTAATGGGTTTGATGATGACGAGGGTGAAGGAGGGAGTGATGAGGAGGAATGGCACGTGGGTGTGAATGCGGAGGATGAGGATTCCGAGTTGGATTCGGACGAGGCGTTTGGAGAGAGCGATGAGGAGAGGTTTGAGGGTTTCGCTTTTTCCGGGAGTAGCGCGAAGGGAAAGAAGGGGAAGAAGAGGAAAGGAGGGAGGATGGAGAAGATGCGGAGGAGGACGATGACGAGGATCTCGAGTCGCTTGGCTCGGATGCGATTGATCTTGCCACTGCGCTGGATCAGTTTGAGGAGGATGAGGAGGAGGAGGAGCAAGCCGAAGGGTCAGGGTCTGAAGAGGAGGATGAGGAGTCGACTGATGCGGATGATGAGAGTGAAGAGGATGATGACGAGGAGGATCCATCTAAGTTGGACGCCCCAAAGCATGATTGCTGGTTTCGGCGGTGGAGGCGACGAAGACGACCAAGAGCAGACTACCACACAAAACAAGACTAAGCTCAGTCTGAAGGACCTTGGCTTGGCGGGTGTCAAGGACCCGCACATGAAGCGGTCTCTCAGGTTGATGAATAAGGAAGAGAAGGCCGTCAAGCCTGGGTCATCGAAGAAGCTTGAGGTCCCCCTGGCCAAGCGCCAGCAGGACCGCCTTCTCCGCAGCGCCGCCTACGAGAAGACAAACGAGACCCTCGACAGGTGGATTGAGACGGTCAAGCACAACCGACGGGCAGACCACCTAGTCTTCCCTCTTGCTCAGAATGCCCATGACCGCGGGCTCGACAGCGGCGAGCTCATGCCTATCACCCAGAAGACGTCGGGCACGGAGTTGGAGAACACCATTCTTGCCATCATGGAGGAGAGTGGTCTCGGTCCCAGCGCCAAGCCCGAGAAGAAGGAGGGCGAAGAGGGCGACGGACAAGCTGGACTGTCGCAAGCCGAGCTGAAAGAGATTCAGCGGCAGCGGCGGCGCGAGCGGGAAATGCACTCGCGCGAGATGGCGAGGGCGAAGCGCATCAAGAAGATCAAATCCAAGGCCTACCGACGCATCCACCGCAAGGAGCTTGCCCGGGAGGAGTTGGCCGAACGCGAGGAGGCGCTTGCGAACGGCGAGCTTGACTCGGAAGACGAGCGCGAGGCTCTGGACCGGAGGCGCGCGCTTGAGCGCGTGGGCACTCGTCACAGGAGAGCAAGTGGGCGAAGCTGGGCAAGAAGGCTGGCCGCGCAGTTTGGGACGAGAACTTCCGCGCGAGTCTTACCGACGCGGCTCGCAGGAAGGAAGAGCTGCGCCGTCGGATTGAGGGCCGGGCCAATGGCTCGGATGACGAGGACGACGATGGCTCTGACGTCTCGGACGTTTCTGAAGACGGACATGGCCGCGCCGTCTTCTGGCAGACCTTGAACGTGCAGCTGCTTATTCGGATGACGAAGAGCCCCGGTCGAAGCTCATGCAGATGAAGTTCATGCAGCGCGGCGAGGAGCTGCGCAAGAAAGAGAACGAGGAGCTTATCGCCCAAATACGCAATCATCTGAAGTCGGATGACGAGGGCGGTTCAGATGTGGAAGAAATGGAGGTCGGTCGCAAGCAGTTTGGCATGGGTAACTCGGAGGGCGGCAACAAGGTCAATGCCGTCTCCGCCAAGAAAGCCAAGGCGACGGAACCTTCGCTGGCCAAGTCCATGGCGACCACAAGCCTCCCGCCATCGACCTCGCAGCCTCGCGGCCATGAGGCGGGATCACTGCCCTCAGCTCCTGGCGCCGCTGGCGCCTGGACTGAGCCAGAACCTGCGCCGTCCGCGCCTGGTGCTGCCGGCGTGTGGTCTCGGGTTGAGCAGAATGGCCGCAAGAACAAGAAATCAAGCAAGGCCAAGGCCGCGGAAGTCGATATGTCCGCCGCAGCCCTCATCATCAAGCCATCCAAGACCAAGTCACAACCCCAGAGCACTGCCGCCGTTCCTGTGGACGGAGAACAACAGCTCGGACGACGACGCGGACATCCATCTCCCCATGGCCATCCGCGATCAGCAGCTGATCGAGCGGGCCTTTGCTGGTGAGGACGTCCACGGCCAGTTCGAGGAGGAGAAGGCCGAAGTCGAGCACGAGGACGACGAGAAGGAGGTTGACAATACCCTTCCCGGCTGGGGCAGCTGGGTCGGTGAGGGCGTCAGCAACCGCGAAAAGAAGCGGCACCAGGGGCGGTTCATCACCAAGGTCGAGGGTGTAAAGAAGAAAGACCGGAAGGATTTCAGGTTAAAGGATGTGATTATCAACGAAAAGCGTGTCAAAAAGGTTTGCTTCCCTGCCTGTGTCGACTGTGGGGGGCAGAAAGCTAACTTGAAATTGCAGAACGACAAGTATCTTGCCTCGCAGCTCCTCATCCATTTGAGTCGCAGCAGCAGTACGAGCGCTCACTGCGGCTGCCTGTTGGCCCCGAATGGTCGACCAAGGAGACGTTCCAGGACGCGACGAAGCCGCGTGTCATTATCAAGCAGGGCATTATTGCGCCCATGTCGAAGCCCATGTACTAAGTGCCTTGCCGGACGGTCTCGGGTTCGTTGTTTTTTGTTCTTTCATAGATCGGATACACAAAATTGGGATCGGGCCGCATGGTTGGGATCAGTGCGTTGACGGGAGTTTGCAAGCTGCCCAGTCCTTAAGAAGGACCTCCACATCCAAGTATGAGAAAATATTGAATGAGTTGCGACTGGATCTCTTTGCAAGGCTGCGTAGCCTTTTCTCTATCAATACCCAACCCATCCATGACCGTAGAGGGCCTAGGCACCCAAGAACAGATCGACTTCATAAATGCAAAGTAGCCCTTCGAACACATCCATGCGTCTAGAACTCGACACCGCCCTGTATATGACAGAGTGTCACCGCTATATGTACGTTTGTCTACCGTTCCACAACCTTTCAGGGTAACACTTCCTCATCTCCTCGAGCCTCCCATTGGAAACTACACCCTCACGACCCATTCACCTCGATCTTCCCCTCCGTCTTCTCCAGGTATTCCACCATATCCGCGATTGTGCACACCTTCAGCCCCCACTTCCTCGCGAACGCCACGCACGCCTCGCCCCGCAGCATCCCGGGCTCCTCCCGTACCGCCTGACCCGGCACCTCCTCGCCGTCATCTACCAGCTCGCAAATCACGGCCGCCGGCTTCTTGCCCGCCAGCCTGCACAAATCCACCGCCGCCTCGGTATGGCCTCTCCTCTGCCTCACACCTCCCTGCTTCGCCCTGAGCGGGAACACATGCCCGGGGCGGCGGAAGCTGGCCGGGGTGGCGTGCTCGTCCGCGAGCGCGCGGCACGCCAGCGCACGGTCGTGCGCGCTGATGCCGGTCGTGACGCTCGGGTGGACCGCGTCAACACTGATGGTGTACGCCGTCGCGCGCGGGTCCTCGTTGTGCGCAACCATTTGCGGCAGGTCGAGGTCGAGCGTGCGCTGCGGGAGGATGGGCGCGCAGATGAGGCCGGAGGAATGCCGGATCATGAACGCCATCTGTTGCGTCGTCACGGACTCGGCGGCGACGATCAGGTCGGCTTCGTTTTCGCGCGACGGGTCGTCGAGAACGACGACGAATTGGCCATCTCCTGGACAAGACGAGGGAGGGTTAGTGGTTTTGGAGGGGCGGGGAATGACGGAGGGAAGGGGAGGGAGGCGTACGGAAGGCCTGGATAGTGTCCGGGATGGAGTCGAAGTGGGAGGAGGGGATTTGGTCTGGAGAGGTGGTCGACGGCATGGTTGCGGTTGGGAGGGAATAGTGGTGGTATTGGCTGTGTGACTGCGTAGAAGAGATCGTGGGCCGGGAGTTGTGGTTGTGAGCGGCGCAAAAACTCAATTGCGGCTTGTGACGGGCGCTGGGCTGTGGGTTATCTGGGAATGCTGCGAGGTCGGCGCAGAGTCTCGACAGATTACTCAGCCGTCTGATGTTGTTGCTGCCGTAGTTGCGTCGCGCCAGCGCCAGGCCTTTTTCTCAGGGAATAAGAGGTCAATTGGGGCAGAGTCAGATGTCAGAGTTGGGTTCTAGTCAGCCGGAACAGCAGGGTCTCTCGGCGTTGGTGGAGTGCCGTGTGCCGAGTGCTCGGCCGCCTGGCTGCTGTTTTTGAGGACCTGTATCGGATACAAGGTCGTAAGTTACCAGCGGTTTACAACAGACCTGGGCCGAGTCCAGTCCGAAGCAACAAGCCTTAGCACATAATTCACGATCCTCCTCCTCCAACATGCGATGCTAAAATCCTAAACCTGGAGACAAGCGCCGACCACACAACCTCCCACCGTCCCGCTCGGCAATCTTGTGATCCTCGGGAAAGAGCCCGGACGAGAGTGAAACGCCCCTTGCAGTGTGGCCTCGGCGATGTCTGCGGGGCCGGCGCTAGAACTGTTCTAGAACCCCGCGCGGCCATGTGGGCCTGCTGCATCCCTGCGGCGTGCGCAGACCACCCTCAAAACGTGCCGGCCGCGAGCTGCAGCAAGTCTATCGGATCCGATCCGCGCGGCACAGCCGACCGAGTCCACTGACCGACATCACAGCCCCAAAATGCGGCCACCACTACGACACCTCCCGCGGGCCATCCGCACGGCACAGCCGGCACCGCGCGCCATCCCGCCGGTGGCGGCAATGACGAAACAATTCTCCCACCAACAACCACCCCCATCACGACAGCTCAGCACAACCTCCCCGCGCCAGCACAACCCTCCTCCTCCTCCTCCTCCTCCTCCTCTGTCAATGCAACCGAAATCTCCCACTTCTCGCCCTCGCCTCCTCCTGGTGGGACCCCCACGGTCCCTCGCGGCCCCTCCACCTCATGAATCCTCTGCGGCACGACTTCATCCAATCCTGCCTCGCCTCCTCTCCAACCTCCCCGCGTACAGCGGCCTCCGCTACCTCGACGTCGGCTGCGGCGGCGGCATCTTTGCCGAGTCCGCCGCGCGGCTGCCGACCTCGCGCTCCGTGACGGCGATCGATCCGTCGAGCACGATACTGGAAGTCGCGAGGAGCCACGCGAAGCGGGATCCGGCGCTGGCGGGGAAGCTGAGGTATCTGAGCGAGACGATTGAGTCGCTTCCGCTGCCGGAGAGAGAGGAGGACAGGTATGATGTGGTGAGCATCTTTGAGGTGGTGGAACACGTGGATTACCCGGCCGAGTTTTTGGACCGCGTCGGGGAATTTGTCAAGCCCGGGGGTGGTTGGTGCTGAGCACCATTGCGAGGACGTGGACGAGCTGGGTGACGACTAATCTGGTGGCGGAGGATATTTTGGGGATGGTCCCTAAAGGGACGCATGATTGGAGCAAGTATATCAATGAGGAGGAGTTGAGGGAGTATTTTGCCGCGAGGGCAGGGAGGTGGGGTACGCCAAGGGTTATGGGCGTGGTGTATGTGCCGGGGTGTGGGTGGAAGGAGGTCAGAGGGAGTGAGAAGGTTGGGAATTACTTTATGGGGGTGCAGAGGATGGCGTGAAGGGGGTTACCTTTGTCAAGAGGTGGTGGATGAGATGAGATGGGGGTGTTGTACGAGGTAAGCAGTGTACCATATGGGTATCAATGCCCTTGGCGAGGGCAGGTTCAAGCATCGCGATATACACTCCAGCAGCTATCCGAGCCTGACGGTCCTCCACATCCGCAGACACTCTTGCAAGTCCATCGACAGTGTCCCTTCCAGTGCCGTCGAGGTGTCCTTGATGATGGCCACCAGCAGCGTGGCATAAGCAAACGTGGTCTGGTCTTCCTGTATGGCAGTGAAATCCGACTTGCGCATCCCGGCATTTTCAGCCCAGGCCTTCCACAAGTCCAGCATCCGGCACAGCATCGAAGTGAACTGCCCGTCAAGGACCATCCGGTGAAGCAACGTCCCAACCACCTCCTTGACTCCAAGCTCGGCAGACACTTGGCCTGTCTTCTTCAACCAAGCAAGGTTATGCTCCGCCACGAGCTTTGCATCCCACTTCGGGCTTTGCAGCGCCTCCATCATGCGCGTCTCCTTGCGCTGCGTCTCTAATCTCAACCTCTCCCGCACTTGTTCGAGTTAGCTTCCTTCCAAACCCCAAAACCAAAAAAAAAACCAATGTCTTTTACTTCCAGACCAAAAAAAAAAAAAAAAAAAAAAAAAAGTAAAAAGGAGAAACTTACTATCCCCCAACCTCTCCTCCGCCTCCCTCATGACCCGCTCCCTCATCGCCGCCGCCTTCTGCGCCGGCGGCATCTTCGCCTCGGCCTCCATCGCCTTCCGCTGCTCCCGGCTCCGCCGCGCGAACTGCTCCAGCTGCCGCGCGTGGTCGTCGTCGTACTGCGTCGCCCACTCCGGTGTCGCACGCTCGTCTACCACGCCCAGCAGCACCAGCACGCCGCAGGGCACCGTCTCTTTGCGCGCGAAATTAAAGATGTCGTCCGGAATCTTGTAGTTCCAGAGAATGGTTTGAGACGTCGTGCGTGAGGCTGTGGCCGCGCTGGCGAACCACGCGCCGGCGAGGTGGCCTGGCAGGAGCGGGTGCGGAGGTGCTCGATGTAAAGCGTGTCGAGGTGGATAGTGGTTTGCGGGTGGCTGTGCGAGGCGTCCGAGAGGGCGGCAATGATGCCGTCGGCGGAGATTTGGCAGGTGATGGGGTGCTGCGAGGCCGTGGTGCCGTGTTGGCGGGCGGAGTCGAGGGAAGGCTTGTCGTCGAGGGTGGAGGAGGAAGATCGTTCTTTAACGGCGTCGGAGCTCTTGCGCTCTTCTGCTGCTGCTGCTGCCGTTGCTGTTGATGGGGAGTGCGAGTCGTCGCTGGGTCCTGCCTCTGTAGTTTCGTCCTCTTCTGGGGATGGTGGTGGAGGTGGCGGTGGTGGCAGGCGCACCCAGTACGGCGGCAGATGAGAATAATCTCGCGTGGTCCATGGTCCTGCCCAAGTAACCGCCAGATGAGGTGTCCATCTGAGCCGTCGAGCGGCGCGATAGTCAACGCCTTCTCCTTCCCATCCGGTGACATCATCAACGCACATCCCACGGGCGTCCACAACCCGGTCGACCGCAGGAGCCGCCATCCGTGGGGCTCAGGCACAGCACCAAGATCCAACAGATAGCAAACAAGCTCATCAAACGCCACCTCAACCTGTGGCTGCCTCAGCTGGTCCGCGTACTCAACACGCTGCGTGCTAAGCCCGATGACATTTGTCTGCCAGTTGAACGTCGTCCAGCTGCCGCCGGGGATGTTGGATGGATGGCGCGAGAGTGTCCAGTATTCGGCGCGGTCAGAAAACCTGTCCCACGGCCTGACGGCGTACCTGGGCAGCTCGACCTCGATCACGCGGTTGACGACATCGCTGCGGGTGAGGGCGGTCAGCTTGCTGTGCCGCAGCATGCGCTTGATCCGCGACAGAGCCGTCAGGGTCATGAAGGTGTTAAAGGATCGGCAGCACACCGAGCACGGCCAGCGGTACGCCGATGTAGGTGATCACGTCCGTGGCGGAGTGATCTGAGTCATTGCTCCCCATTGCTGCGGCTTACACGGCCCGACAGAGCGGAGAGGAGGTGAGGAGGAGGGGCGAGGACGAGAGGCACCGAAGTGCGGCTGAGATCTCGAGGCCGTCGGCATTTTATGTCTTTGATGCTGCCCTCCAATCACACCTGCGTCTCCTTTACGGCTCAGCCGTCGTCACGCTAACCTGCAAGGGACGAAGCGGCGCAGGGCTGAAACACCTGTTGTGTGGACCCGCCAGCGACGAGAGCGAGTTGGTCATTGGGCGGGCTCGACCAAACATGCGTCCATTCTGCCCTCCTGTCAAGGATCGTCTCAACTGCAAAAACATGAAGAGGGCTTCCCTTTTTTTTAGCCTCGGGAGAAAGTCGCTCGAAGGTATACTCTGCTTGCCACCACAAGCGCACTAACCGCATCGCTGCAGGGTCTCGAGGGAAAATCGGGTCGCAGCCAGTGGTATCATTGCCACAGTTTGATGAACGAGCGAGGCGAATAGGTCTGCATTGACAGGCTGAATACAAGACGTGCCATATCGTATAGTTATTCCTTGCTCAGATACAGCGATAGACTTTAGAGAAGTCCGCACACGTCCCTCCCACCAACGCGGTCTAGACAACAGAAACGAACAAACTTGCAGTATGCCCGACCCAGCCTTTGCGCGAGTGGTTCAGCTGGAGAAACAGCTTCTGTCGCTTCCATACCAACAGACCAGGCTTTCCACTGACTGGATCGAAACAATCGGCATCCATAGGTGACCTCAACTTCGGTCGATGGTCCTTGTCCTCCTGACCCCTAGCCTGTTTTCTTCCAGCCACTTGCAGATAGCAATCAGCTCAGGGAAGCGCTTACATTCCAGGAGGAGGAAGCACCCTCCTGGGAGCTCTGTCTTAGGAAACACGCCGAGATCCACTGCGCAATCTTCAAAATTGCGTGGTTCGAATCGATGCTGCATACGACGTCCAAGGTGTATCCCGCCGGACACCCGAAATGACTGTCAGGCTGTAATTCTGTACACCGCCCTCGCACCAAACACCATGGTCCAGCGATCACTAACGGTCGGCTCTCTACTCATAGTTACAGCACAGCGGTACGTGGATGTCGATAGCCAAGCTGGAATGGACCAACTATGTAAACAGTGTCACCATTGCACCGCAGAACAGATCTTTGAGCAGCTTACTCGGTCGGCCTATCTTGTCAAGGGGATGCAGAATCTAGCCTGCACGATCGTCGAGACCACCGGCCATCAGGAGCGCTCAGCGCTGCGCAGCGAGATTGTTACTACCGTGCCCTTTGTGATAAGGAAGATGCGGGCCCCCAGCACAGATGGGTGATGTGTGCTGGATCGTTGGGCATGACGGTGATGACGAGTATCTGCAACAACAACAATCAGCGTGTCACTATCTCAGACCGATATTCCTTGCGGCAGCAGAGACTACGTACTTGAATGGAACGGCTTGTGTCATTGCTTCGCCCAACGGCAATATCACTTGCCGTCAGCCAAGGTTGCTCCATGTCGGCTCGGAATCTTTCGACATGTCCGATGTGTTCTTGCTACTTCGCTGGCTGAGTTCCGTCCGCTCAGCAAGCATAAGCAGCTGGACAAGCCGTTGTTACGGTGGATTGGGCTCCAAGTGTAGGGAAAATTGAGGATCTGTGTATTGAGTTGTTTGTTGAAGTCGAAGTTGTTGTTGTTGTTGTTGTTGAAGAGGTGGAAGATGGGCGCAATGGCTACTTAATAGCCATTGCTGGCAACAAAGGCAGGCAGGGGCGGTCTGCAAGTGTGGAAGGTCGCTCCCACAGAAGGTTGCTCTTGCAACACCTGTGGACACCACGGTTCGGCGCATAGACTCTAGACTCATCACCGCCTTGGCTTAAAACTGGGCAACCCTTCCCTCAAGGCGATCGACGCCAGAGAGAATGTCGGACGTGTTGCTGGGCCAGGAGTTAACGCGAGTGCTTTCATGGCAAACTCGTGCGTCGGCATAGTCCTTCCACGGACGATGGGTACTTTGAGGAATGGAGGCGCAGCGTAGCTTTCCATTCTAGTTCCTGCTCCAGATCAGAGCATGAGCCTGTCCTAGCGGCGCGGAAAGGATGATATATACAGGAGGATCTTGTCCTCCGAGCTCCAGTGTTCAGAACGCACGTGTCTGACAAGCTCACTGAGTCGCATGAGTTTGGGGAAGGACTTGGTTTGGGATTGTTTGCCGATCATGTTTATGACGTTCAGGGTCGTTCAGTGGAGGCGATCGTTTCTTGGAAGCGTGGTTTGGGCGCCTGGGGCTTGGCCTGAGGACCTGCAACACAGTGGAAATTAGGATGCTGTGGAACGGGCGCTCCGGGGTTTACTGTGCGTACTCGTACATAGTACCTTCCTTACTGCTTGAGACCAAGACTGAACGCATGTCTGGTGGAGCCCGCCAATTACCAAATCGCCCTCACCACTAGCAGGTCCACACGGCAGGTGTTCGACCACCTAATGATGATGGAAGACGCCTTCCCGTATGGGCCCTGCATGAGAGCATGTTAGCTCAGCTGGGTAGGATGTTAGGACGCTCCGGAATCCGCCACTGCACATCGGGATTGGACGAGGCGCAACGCCGAACCGGCTCATAGGATCTTTGAGTTGTTCCCTTGATCTTGGAATGAACCACCAAGATATTGTTGACGGACATCCCAAACAGGAACGCTACACAGCTTGTGTTACCCTTTCTGACTCTCCCCCCCAAACAAAAGCGCCGAGTCTCGTTGCAGCACCCTACACATTACACACACACTCACTCAAAATGCCCCTCCGCGGCCCAGTCTCCGTCCATCTCTCCACAAAAGACGCCGCCGAGATCCTGCGCGTCGGGCCCCTCACCATCCGCGTCTACGAAGACGGTTCCGGGACCGAGAACCGCGTCAGCGGGGTGCTGATTGAGGTCCCTGCTGGGCAGAGCGGACCGCCGATGCACTGGCATCGCTTCCATGATGAACTGTTTTTTGTTACGAAGGGTATGTCCAGTGCTTTTTGATCCTATTTTGCTATTTGTATGAAAGTTGGAGGTCGTTCCAAGGTGGGGGGGCGAGGAATGTGTGGGAGATAGGAATGGGGAAGGGAAGAGCGGGGAAATGGGAAGACGGGGAGGGGTGGAAGAGAGGGAAAGAGAAGAGTGGGAAAAGGAGAGGTGCCATGGTGCAGCGGAGGGCTAAGCTGAGCTGCAGGGACAATGACCTTCGTGACGCCGGAGGGTGAGCTTACTGCATCGGCGGGAGATCTGATGACGGTCCCTCCCGGGGCGGTGCACACGTTCAAGAATGGGAGCGAGACGGAGGACTGCGAGTGTTACATGACTGCCACGCCGGGTAAGTAACCAAAGATTTGCTGGGTTGGCAGATTACTGACTTCTTGCAGGGCATTATGTCGACTGTAGGTCTCGAGCTCGGAGAATAGGCGGAAGCATTGTGCTAAACTAGTATCAGACTTCCGGATGCTGGCGAAGGCAACGCATGCCGGCAAGCAGCTCACAAAGGGAGATGTTGAGCACTTGATGGCCTTGTTCGGGACGTTCCCTCCGAATATCGAGTCGGAGCCGTAAGTAGAGGGTTCACAGGACGAGAGATCTGTTAAATTGAAATGCGTTGGAGATGGGAATAGCAGTTGACACCATGGACAGACCTGTTCAGGCAACACTGTATGTGTCCGTCGTGCCTGTTGTGCTGGTAGTTCTGAGAATACAGTCTCCCAATCCCAGATCCAGGAGCATCCAGAAAACGAACTGCTGAGTCCAGGCCAATAAACACATGAGAAACCCAGCTCAGGCGGTCTTCTCCTGTAGCCTTCCTGAGCGCCGCCTACCCAGCTCTGGCCTGTCGTTTGTGGCAGGTGTCGCTTGCGCCTTCGCCGCCTTCGCCTCGCGTGCTGCTGGCGGCTTCTTTGGAGCACCTCTTATCTTCTTCGTCGGCTGCTGTTCATCCTCAGCCTTCCTCTTTTTCTTGTTCTGGGGCCCATCTTCATCCTTCTTCACCGCTCTTGTCCTTGCCGCCTTCTTCGGCTTCACCTCCTCCTCATCAGATTCGACGAGTTTCCTCCTTGACACCCGGCACAATTCGGCCGCTCTTTCTGAAGCTCCGGCACGTAACAGCTTGTCCTTCCACCAACCGTAAGGAATGCCAGCTTCTCACCGCTGGGAAGATGGCCAACAGCCCCTTTGACCCCTTGCCCCATCGGTAGTGGAATAGCCAGTTCTTGGGAAATTCGTCGGAATCCCCGAGCTTGTCGACAGCAAACTGACAAACATAACGGATGGACTCGTAGAGTTTCTTGATCTGCTCGTCGTTGAAGTCGTCGCAGTATTGTTCGGGGTGAAGTTTGGCCTGGTAGAGGACTTCGTCCCCAACCCAGTTACCGATCCCGCTGATGACGCTCTGGTCGAGGATGAGGGCCTTGATCGGCACATGTCGGGAATGCATTTTCTCTCGTAGATACTCCTCAGTAAAGACGTCGGTGTCAACAACCGGGTCTGGCCCGTTTTCCACGAGAGGCGAGAACTTCCTGATACTCTCGCCTGGGCAGTCCACCAGGCGCACGCGGCCGAAGCGTCGGGGGTCTGTGAAGGCGACTTCGACTGCCGGGTCTTCGGTCTTGAGGTGGAACTTCCAGTACTTGGGCGGCCAGGCAACCACGTCCTCTTCTTTCATCTTTTTGTAGTAGTTGGAGTATGCCGTCCGCTCGCCCTTGATGTGAATCCAGCCTGAAGGGAATTTAGCGACCAGCAGGAGACATTATGATGGGACAACATACCAGTCATGCCAAAATGCATTACGGGATGGGGCGGCTTGTCAAGTACGAGCCTTATGCAAGTCAGCCGTTATAGCAGAGGCTCGTGAATATCAGACTGCGCACCAGAAGTATTTGCCTTGTGTTCCGGCGGAGACAACCTTCTTGCCGATCAAGGCGGCGGCAACTTCTGTCCCGGTGGTCCCAACTTTGCCAAATACATTGCTGTCTTCTATCGCCTGAGCGCTCTTGATCGTCTTCCCGACCAAGTGCTGGCGTAGATATTGAACTATCCTGGCGACTGTGATGAGTTTGTCAGCAGAGCGCGACGGGTGCGTCGGGGAGACGAGCAAGTCGTCGGTTGGTCATACTCTCGGCAATCTCGGGCATGATGGTCAATTCCTGCAGACGAGGGGATAGAAAAGTGCCGTGTTCCAGAAACCGACTGGTTGCTCCAAAAAGACGAGGTCAACGCGTGACTGAGAGACGTCGTGAAGCGGTGGAGATGGGACGAGATGCGATACGCGAACCAGAAACGACAGCACGTGACTTTGGCCGAAGCCAACCAAGCTCCACCAGCACGCGGAAATTTCCCCCTTCTCCACCTGCACGGCCAAGCTTCAAAAACTCTGAACCTGCAACATTTTCAGAGATTCTTCCAATTCCAAACACCATCTTCGCAACCGGCTTCTGGTAAGTGCCTATTTTCTCTTCGCGCAACGCAGCAGGCGGCAATTGCCTGATGACAACCCAATACCGCAAACTAGAGTCTTTGATCTACGGACATGAAACTAGAAATTGATACGTCAGTCTGATCACTGTCGCTGCTGCTGTCGCGTTTCCACGAACCCGAATACGCCGCCCAGAAGCTAATAAAAAGCAAGACTCTAGCTTCCCACGAGCACTAGTCGCCGGTTGGACATCGAAGGATGGCTCTGGGCATTGCACCGTCGCCAGGTTGAGGCTGTGTGTTGGCCGGACTCGGCGCGGCCTTGACGATCAGCTCAGCTCCTAGCAGGCCGGAGGGAGTATCGAAAGGTTAGTACACGACACTGCTCCCCAGGATCGGTTCCGTGATGAACATTTCTTTGCTTCGGCAAGTTGGAATTACCGACTGAACTCGCCGTGAAGAAAACAACTGGCTGTTTCTGATTTTTCTGGTCATCTGCGTTGGCACAATTCTATCTTCTGTCTTCACACGCTGACCAGTGGCCTGCAGATGCAGTCATCTCCTGAGTAAGTCGGCAGCTTCTTTGCAACTCTCGACATGCTTCAATGATGAAGCGGCACTGGGCTCCGAATACACCACATGAGCAGACATGCCACTTTTGCGACAGGCCTAGAAAACCTCGTCCACTGATCAGCATCCATCGGGATCCTTTTGCCTCGACTGCATCGGGAACCGGGCTAATCATTCTTGGAAAGATGGGCATTGTGACGGCGTCAACTGCAGGTCACGAACAACCTGGGTGGTAAGTTGCCTTTGCAGTCTTCCTACATTCTTTTTTGTGATGACCCTTAGATGACGAGTCTGACTCGGGATTCCCGCTGAAGACAACCTTTTTAACTACCATTCATGCATTTCTGATATTCTTGTCGAGCGTTTGCAATTGCGTTGGCGATGACGAGCCCTCGCTGACCGTTTCCCAGGGAGCTTGGCAACTTCGCAGCCACCCCCACACAACCCGATTTCCTCGTGTGATGGTATGTTGTGTTTTATCTCAAGCCTCCCGCTTCGCTGCCCTTACCATGATGACTCGACTTTAACATTGACAAGCATATGTCAGAGCTCACGCGAAGATGACATCGTCCTGCCTGATTCTTCCCCCGTCACATCACAGCTCAGTTTCACCGCAGCATGAATATATGCTGACCCTTGCAGATTCTCTCCTACGTAGTTGGAAACAGTGCCATCGACCCCGAGATTTGAGCCAGCACAAGCAGTGGTGAGCATCATTCTCTTTCTTCGCCTTGACCCATCCGACTTCAATGATGATTCCAATTTTATCACGACGGTCTACATAGCTTATGCCTTGATGATATTGCCGGTGACACGGCAGGAATTCTGACAGAAGACGTCTCTGCGGCTTGCTATCTCAATCGTTTGCGAGCCTCAAGCTAACGTGTACAAGAATACAGGAGGGTCGTCGTGGTTCTCGCTCGAACATGATTCAGGCATCAGGTCAGTCCCTCGCATACTAACACGTCCAGCATTGCCCTGTGTGCCCTTCGTAATTTTCACTGGCTTGTCTGTGATCAGATCCCGCTGTGTTACTCCACGGGTCATGGAGACTCCCAGGGCGGCAATCAGTCTCATGGTGATATGCCTCTACGCATGGCAAGATAGTACCTGACAGAATAATACATGACCAATGTACCAGCGTTGATGGTTCCCTCGTTCTGCCTGGTGATTGTATGCCCATGTTGGCAAACGCCACCTTCCGAGCTTGTTCTAAACCTCAACCTCGTGTAAAGAGCGCAAGATCATCCGGAAATCCCGTGTGTGAAAGACCGAGGCTCCGATCCATCGCCAATGCCTCTCATTTCTTGCAATCTCCATGGCTCATATTTTGAGAGACCCGCTTGTCAGTGACGCAGATCTTGACCATTGGTCCAAGTGTTGACACTGCGATCTGGCAGGCTCATATTCTGACCAGGAGAAGAAGGGAAGACCCCAGCAACAGCACCGGTAACATTCTCGATCTGCGTGCCTGCCTTGCTGGAATTAGGGCTGGCAGCACCGGTTCTCTCCATAGACAAGATATTCACCGTCGATACGAAGATCAGTAGGGTTCTGGTAGAGATCGTCTGAATAAAACAGGAATTCGGACCAGATCACAGTGAGAGCTTTATGAACCCGTTTCCAAGCAGAGTGGTAACTAAAGCCATAAACTCCATTCAGGGTATCAACGCGCCTAGCAGCAGCTTAGCAGAGCAAACAAACTCCCGTCCCAAACCCTAAGTCCCCATACCCATTTCTCTCTTCATCCCTAACCTGAGATCAGAACCCGGTCTCAGCCGTGATATCACACATAAACCCAACCGATAGGTTATACGCTCCACCAAACCCATCATCCCAGCCCGGCACCTTGACGGGGATGATGGTCACCAAATTGACAAACGCCTCGCCACTCTTCTTGTAGTTGACCACTTCAACTTGCACCTCCCGGTCTCTTTCCACCGCCTCCTTCATCGTTCTCACCACCTCCATGTCAACGCCATGTCCCCTACTCTCTTTCAGCCCCCTCCTAACCACTTCCCACCCTGCAAGTGGCATCCCAAATCCGTTCGTACTAGTACTTCCAGATATGGTCGGCACAGCGGCTTCAGTGGGTAGTCCTGCCGTCCCCGCCATCAACGCTCCTGTTGACATCGATATCCCAGTTGACATTCCCGGTGTCAACAGCCCCATGCCAGTCGCCGTTGCAGCTCTGGTTCCGATGCCAGTCAACGTCCCTTGTCCTTGCATCAACAGTGGTTCAGTGAAACGCGGAGCAGCAGCAGCAGCAGGCGGCGGAGCCTGCAGAAACCGACAGTTTCGTCCCAGCACTTCCTGCTGGCGATACCCCGTCAGTAGGGTGAACCCCTCCGACGTGTAGATGATGGGCTGGTCGGGTTGCAGCAGGTCACAGACGACGATGGCACAGGAGGCGTCGACGGCACCGAGGTGGATGGAGGGGTTTGGGCGGGCGTGGATGTAGGCCTGCCGGGTAGCAGTCAGTAGTAGTTGGGGGATGGTGGTTGAGACAGTGAAAACGGGAGACTGACGAGGATGGTGAGAACGTCCAGGCCGCTGTGGGAGTAGAGGCCTGGGTGGATGATGGAGTCGAAGGTACGGGTGCGTTTGGAGTGTGCTGTCGTACGCTGTCGTACTGTCAGTGGTGGGGAGAATAGTAAGGAGAGAGAACCGGGGCGTACCATGAGCGCGTGTTCTTCCCATGGATTGGGCAGGGTTGCCAATGCGGTATTCATGATCGAGTTGGTACCGTTTGATGGAAGAGACAACGGATAGTTGGGCATGTCTTTACTAACGACGCATCAGATGGGGAGTGTTTGGAAAAGGCTCTTGTCTTGTCATATCCGGTGGCTTTCGAACTCAAAAGTGTCCCAGGAAGGCATCCTGTGTCCATGTCTCGGGCCACAAATATACAACTCGCATAAGGCAGCTCCATACGGTCGGTACTCCTGTTTATGTTGACATCAGGAGAGCTCAGAGTCTGACTTGCCAATGGCGCACCAAATCAGGAACATCTCACGAGCACACGGTCGTCAAGTATGGCAGATCCTAGCCGCGGATCGAGCATTATGCAGTCGATCGAACCGTGGGAACATGCGGAAGCACGTGTCCAGATGGAGGTGTACCCCCCTGGCCTGAGAAAGACATGGCCGCACAGGATGAAAACGGTAGGCCCAATCCGAGCAGTCTCGGGCGCGAGAAGGGAAGCAGACACCGCTTTCAGCTGATGCTGGCTATTGCAGTCATGCCGCTGCGAAGTTGTGACGTGGCGTGGTGGGTTTGCCGCATGGGTGGGTTTGGCGATAGGCTTGGTTCGTCCCGATCGTGAGAGTCCTCGGTCGCTACCTGGATCGGGCCCATCGGGCAGCTCGAAGAACGAGGAACGGCCCACCTTAGGTAGTGGGCGATTGTCCGGACCCAATCCAAGCGACAGATAGAAGCTCATCCTCGCGATGGGACGAACCTCGTGGAAGAAGCCGAAACTGCGATTGCCTCCTCGATTTGGAACGCTGGTAGGGGCTAGCTTGGATCTCTTCAGGGAGATGGCGTTACGAAGGACACACCAAACTTGTCTTCTAGTTCCCATTTTTGGGAGCAATTGGGATGGTTACTCCAGACCCATTCTCCTTTTACAGACTCCATAACGGCCATTGAGACTGCGACAGAGATGAGTCTTCCAAGAGCGGCGACGGTGTCAACAAGCGCACCTGTGATGCGGCATCCCGCCTCGGGCCATCGCCCGCAACATTCGGGTTGCCGTCCTCGCTCAGTCCACCGTAGTTGACTGTACCGCGAATCGACCCCGAGGAATACCGTATTTTCGGTACATCTTTTCCGATCAACTGGGGCGTTCAGAGAGCTGCCGGATCTTGGACGCCACCAGAGGCGGATGATGTTGACTTCAGGTGACGGGAGAATTGGTCTCTTTCGTCATGAGGCTAGCAGGGGTCGCTCGGGAACACTACTCAGATGCTAACCCATTTTTGGAAACGTCTCAGTTTCTACCCACCCTTTGCAGATCCGTCCCTACTTTCAAGCTCCATACGGTAGACTTCGTTGGTTCCTGATTCTTAGAGGCTGGAATTTACACAAGGAAAATAAAAAGAGTAAATTTTGATGCGGACTCGTCGGTCTTCGGTGCCTGTTGGCGTACATGAAGTAATCGCGGCCCAGCAACCTCAACAGATGGCGGCCTGCACCGCAAGCACTGGAATGGGGCACAGCCCCCCTTGAACAGTCACCCAACCTGCATTGAACATCAGCACAGAGCCAACAAAACTGAAGATGGAGGGCTTGTCGTCCTGGCTCACGGCAGCCACTTGAGCGTTGTTTACTCCTTGGATAGATTTGACTCGCATCGAGTCACATCGAGTCACATCGAATAGTCACAGGCGACAGTCCTGGAGGGAACTTGGATGATATAAATTGGTCCTCTCTGCCACTTTGACTGCCGTTGCATCTCACTAGTGTTACAAGTCGACAGATGCCATGGATTCTGCGGGCAGATACGGGCCAACACAGGCTGCTGCTGCTATTGCAGCAAAGAGTGACAAGAAAGGCATGTGCACTTCATTCTTCTCTGGCTCCTGTGGAGCGAATGCTCATCCATCTGTATCTTGCAGCAGAAAAAGAGCGCCAGAAGGCGGAGAAGGCCATGAAGTTTGCAAAGAAGCAAGAAAAGCAACAGGCTGCCGTCGCTGCGACCACGAAGGCCACAAAGATGCCCAACCGTACTGATCACCTGCCCAAGTATGTCGAAAAGACGCCGCATGGCGAGAAGAAGAGTCGGTGGCCCTGAGGGACTCTGTTCCTGCCCCTCACTAAGTTGCTTCCTCAGTCCTCGGCTCCCTTGATTCACCCCATCACTTCGCATACATCCCCAGTGTTGTCGAGTCCGCGTGGGACGCATGGTGGACAAAGATGGGATTCTTCGAGCCCGAGTTTACGAAAGATGGCCAGAACCTCGGGCCCAGAGCCTTCGTCATCCCCATCCCCCCTCCAAACGTCACTGGTGCCTTACACTGTGGCCATGCCCTAGGAACGGCCCTCCAGGATCTGGTCATCCGCTGGCACCGCATGAGAGGTTACACCACTCTCTACCTTCCCGGATGTGACCACGCGAGCATCAGCACCCAGACCGTGGTTGAGAAAATGCTGTGGAGAAGGGAACGCAAAACCAGGCACGATCTGGGCCGGGAGAAATTCTTAGAGAGGGCGCTGGGGTGGAAAGACGAGTAAGCCGCCCCGTCCTGGTTCATACCGTCGGCTTCAAGAGCCAGGCTCATCCTTCGACAGATACCATTCGAAAATCAACAACGTTTTGCATCGACTTGGAGGCTCTTTCGACTGGAGCCGGGAGGCGTTCACCATGGACCCCAAGATGAGCGAGGCGTTCATTGAAGCTTTCGTTCGCCTTCATGATGATGGACTAATCTATCGGTCGAACCGGCTGGTCAACTGGTGTGTCAAGCTCAACACAACAGTCTCCAATCTCGAAGTGGAAACAATGGAGCTCCCCGGTCGTACACTCCTAAGCGTCCCGGGATATGATCGAGAGATTGAGTTCGGCGTCTTGACATACTTCAAATATCCCATCGATGGATCCGACGAAACCATCACTGTCGGCACCACCCGGCTGGAGACCATGCTCGGAGATACAGCCATCGCAGTCCACCCCAATGACAGTCGGTACACTCACCTCGTCGGAAGATTTGCTCGGCACCCCTTCATTGACCGCTTGGTCCTGATTATTGCTGACGCTGTCGCCGATCCTGAGTTTGGAACTGGTGCCGTGAAGATCACACCTGCTCACGACGCTGACGACTTTGCCGTCGGGGCCCGCCATAATCTGCCTTCCATCAACATTCTGAATGATGACGGCACCATGAACGGCAATACCGGAAAGTTCGAGGGGCAGAAGCGTTACGATGTTCGATATGTTCTCCAAGAAGAGCTCGCCAACTTGGGCCTGTTAGTCAAGGAGGAGCCCAATCCAATGTCAATCAAGCTCTGTGCGAAGAGCAAGGACATCATCGAACCTGTGATGAAGCCGCAGTGGTGGATGAAAATGTCGGATTTTGCAGGTCCTGCCATGACGGCTGTTCGAAACGGACAGATCAAGATCAGCCCCGAAACCGCCAGGAAGAGTTATTTCCAGTGGTTAGAGAACATCAACGACTGGTGTTTGTCGCGACAGCTCTGGTGGGGCCACCAGATTCCAGCGTATCTTGTCACCATCGCAGGTGAACCAAGCGAGACAAGTTCCGAAGGCCGGTGGGTCGTCGCTCGAAATGAGGCTGAAGCGAGAAAAGGCACAGGGGCTATTTCCAGGAAAAGAGGTTGTCCTGGAGAGGGATCCGGATGTGCTTGATACCTGGTTTTCGTCGGCGCTGTGGCCTTTTGCGACGCTGGGCTGGCCGCGGGAGACACAGGAAATGCGGAATACCTTCCCGACGAGTGTCTTGGAGAGTGGATGGGACACATTGTTCTTCTGGATCGCAAGGATGATCATGCTCAGCCTGAAGATGACGGGGCAGATACCGTTTCGGGAGGTGTACTGCCACTCGCTTATTCGGGATGCCCAAGGTCGCAAAATGTCGAAGTCTCTCGGTAACGTGATTGACCCAGTGGCGGCCATGGAAGGCATTACCCTTGAGGCACTACAAGAGAGCCTCAAAGCTGGAAACCTCGATGAGACGGAGCACGAAATTGCTAGCAAGAACCAGAAGCTGTCCTTCCCGCATGGCATTCCCGAGTGCGGAGCCGATGCCCTGCGGTTTTCGCTGATCAACTACACTACTGGCGGTAAAGTTCTCCACGCTCACAGTCTTTGCTTGTTGCAACTAACTGCTCTACAGGGGGTGATGTCAATTTTGACGTCAAGGTCATGGCAGGGTACCGTCGGCTCTGCAACAAGATCTATCAAGCGACAAAGTACGTCCTGGGGAAGCTCCCAGCGGGCTATGTCCCGCCATCGAAGGCCGCAAGAACAGGCAAGGAAACGCTTGCGGAGCGCTGGATCCTTCACAGGCTGAACGCCACCGCTCGAGCTGTTCACGAGGCCCTGGAGAAGAGGGAGTTTTCGCGCTCCTCGCAGGCTGTCTATCGGTATTGGTACGATGATGTGTGCGATATCTTCATCGTGAGTCCCTCTCGGCTCTTTCTCTCCTGCATGGTCTGCTGACCCGGACCAGGAAAACTCCAAAGCCATCCTCCACGACACGGACGGAAGTGATGCAGTCAAGGGAAGCATAATCGACACACTTATACCGCGTTGGAAGGCGGCCTTACCCTCATCCACCCATTCATGCCCTTTATCAGCGAAGAGCTGTGGCAGCGGCTGCCGAGGAGAGAGGGCGACTCAACGCCTTCCATTGTCAAGGCGCGGTATCCGTGTACGATGTCGAGTTGGAGGATGTCAATGCCGTTGAGCAATATGGGATTGTCATCGACTGTGCCAAACAACTTCGGTCTCTGATGGCTGAGCTGGGAATCAAGAGGGATGGCGCAGGTGAGTTATGGCCTGAATCACTGGAAGGTGATGCTAAACGGTTGGCGTAGGATTCATTGATTGCCAACAGGCGAATGACTCTAGCCTTCTCGAGGCTGAAATTAGGCAGGTCAAATCGTTGGCTGGCAAGGCACTGGTATCGCTTGCTGTCCTGAAAGAAGGGGAACCGGCGCCTCCGGGCCATGCTTCTTTTACTGTTTCGCCAAGCATCACCGGGTATTTTTGGGGTGCGGCGAGCGACTGATGGAGTGCCTCTACGATAATGGTTCAAGTTAATGGGAATTTGGAGTTTGCTGTCACTGTCACTGACAAGGTGATCGGACTTGAACCTGACCTTATGTGGTGAGGGGAGGAAGACAAAGGCAAAACAAGAAAGAGAAAATTGGAAACGAAACAATATTAAAAGTAAGAGGGAAAATGAAGGCGCGCAGAAAAGAGGAAACAGGGAGAAAAGGGAAGAGGCGACAAAAAACAAACAGTAAGGGACATTTCATTTGGGGTTTCAGGGGATTGTAAGGCTGACAGGGGGATTAAACCTTCTCCACCTTGCTAACTCAATACAGTTCGAATGATGTGCCCCACTTCTTTGCTTCACGTCTGGTTGCTGCACGCGTCTTGATCTCTTTCATAACTCTTTCTTGGCTGGAACGATGGGCATTTTCCTCCAAACTCGGCTCAATCGGTTCCCAAATCACCACGGCACTTATCAACCATAACCTTAGAAACCACGAATGCGGACTGTTTTCCACAAGACAAAAGCACTCATTCGGGCTCCCTGAGTCTGCCACCACTACACTTGTCAACCCCACCATGCCTCGACTTCTTCAGCGCACCCGGCGACCAGGGGTGACGCCCTCCCGCCACTCCGCCCCTGACGATGACGTCCCTCTTCAGCTACCGCCCTACGAACCTCCCTCGTACCCCATGGACGACAAGACGAAGCAGAAGGTAGCGCAACTCTACGGCAGCCGCGAAACCGACAGCTCGCGGCGCCAGTTCGAGAAGCACCTCTCCAAGTCGAACAGCTACCTTTTCGAAAGCGTTGGCAATATCAACGACATTTGTTTGCGCGGAAGCGATCACTGGCCCACATGGCTGAGAAGCGGCGGGCGCGGGGCGAGGAGAAGACCGAATCTGAGCGTTCTCTGGAAGAATACGTTGCCGAACTGGAGACAACCATCACAGAATTGACCGACTCTTCCGAGGAGGCGTTGCGCAACATTATCGACTGCCGGGCTGAGCTTGAGGACCAGCAAGCGGTGCTAGACAAGGTGGTGGAGGGATTGAATGCCCAGCAGCCGCGACCGGAACCTAGACCAAAGGAGAAGCCCAGAAAACGACGTGAGCCTGGGAGCGATGGCGAGGATGAAGAGGATGATGCGGAGGATATGGAAGAGGAACGCGAAGAAGAGGCGGAAGCTGCGGCAGAGGATATGCCTCCCTTGACGGGCGTTAAGGAGCTGCTGAAGGCCGCCAGGAAAGCGAAGAGGGATGAATACGAGGCGTTGAGCGCCCATCAGCGGTATGCGCGCAACAACGACTATATTGCGTTCAAGAAGAACTGGCACGACGCCCTGCACCCAGAGGACCAAGTCCCGCTTCCTGATCCGTCCACTTGGTTTGACGAACACGGCAGGCCGACGAAGGACGCCGCGGCAGACGCCAATGAGGACGACGATCTCGTGGTGGAGCGTGAGATTATCGATCTCAAGTGCCCTCTGTCGCTGCAGATGTTCAAGGAGCCGTACAGCAATCATCAGTGCAAGCATACCTTTGAGAAGGCGGCCATCATGGAGTTTATCCGAAGCAACGGCGGCGTGGCGAAGTGCCCTGTCTGCTCTAAGGTGCGTTTTGGCTACGATGTTTGCACTCTCCGTCTACCAAGCACTAACCCAGCTCAGGATCTGCGGATCAGAGACTTGTACCTCGACGAGGTCGTCCTGCGCAAAGTCAAACGGGCGGAGCAAGCCAGGAACCAAGGAGTGGACGACACATCCGACATTGAGCCCGAAGAGGAAGACGGCGATACTACTCTCGTCATAGGCCACTCTAGCAAGGAAAAGGATCGACCGCGCCGCCAGATGGAAGAGATCGATGAAGATGACGACTGACGCCGTTGCTCTAACGTACAAAGCCCCAATTTTCTGCTTCCTGGCCCCGTCCCGCTGCTCATCCGCTGAGCTGGCAATTACCGGATTCATTCCCTATCTACCTTTCAACCCGCCGTGACACCAGTACCCATGTCCGGACATCGCATTTACCCTTATCCAAAGTGAGAATACCGGCGCTGCGAGGATGCGAGGGAGGAGCACCCACACGAAACAACCGTCCTCCCCTGTCGTTCGATTTAGCGAACGTTGTATGCCGCATTCGCGACCTTGTTATCAGCCTCCGCGACCCCGATCGTTGTGGAACGTCGAATCTCACGACGCCCCAACCTGTTGAGTGACAAAGCCAAATACAGCCGCCGAAACTTACGAGATGCGAAGAGACGACGAATCTATGGGGAAGCCATCCGTTCGTATCGCTCGAGGAAGATACCTTCGACAAATTGGCTTCCCAGTTTGCGCCGTGACGCTCAGGTGTTATTCGTGGCCGGCGAGGATGCCCAGCGAATACCCATAGCCGGTCTGGATACCGTTGATGGAGATGCCACACTGGCTAGGTCCTGATACGTTTGGACCAACCAACACCATGTCTCTGGGCGTTTGTCGGTACATCGGTAACGTTCCTGACGAGTAACAGCACATGTCTTGCGCGCTGAATGCCGCAAGGCCCCCTCCGAACTGGTTCAAGGGAAATCCAGGGCCTTGCGCAACTGCCGGGCTGGGGGCAGGCGTGACTGGAGTATACTGATATTCGGTCTTGACAAGGCAGAGGGGACTTGCACCGAACGGCTTCGTCAGCAACTGACTCCCGACGTGATTGTCATTTCGCAGTCTCACCTTCTGGAAGTCATACCCGACACCAGCCCACACAAAGTTGTATCCAACAACTCGCCCGTCGTCGCAACGACGGGCGAGGGAGCATGTGGGCTGCCTTGATCAGTGTCAAGACCCGACTCCGGAGAAGGACGCGCGGGCCGATCTGTCGTTGAGTCTCGCCTGTCGGGGCTGATCGACCGCGAGTGCCTACGACGGGAATATTTGTGGATTCCCCATCTGTCGAAGCGCGATCTGTAGGCACGAGTGCTGGAAGGCGTCAGAAAGGGGGCACAACAGAGCACAGGTTACTCCTTCCCCGGATACCCTCATCTTCGCCCGATCTCGACTTGGGATACCGAGGAAAAAGAGGGATAGGAAAACGCAACGGGACGAAAAGGTTTCACACTTACGACGCCTTGAAGCCATACCTCTGGTACATGACGCGCTGTACCTCATGGAGTGGCTTGTTTTGGTCCTTGTACTCGGCAATGATGATCTCCCGGTACTTGTCCCATTGTTTCGTCATGGCGTACCGGCGTCAGCGAGGATCAAAGATGGATTCACCACTTCAGCAAAACAACAAAACGGCACCTTGAACTGCCAGATCTTCCAGCTGAGATCATGAGGCTGTCGAGGCAAAGAGGAGAGGGCGAATAAGCGTCCGAGACAAGGCTGAGGAGGATAATCCAAGCTAGGAGATGAAGCTAAGGACGACCAGGGACGGGGCATGTTCGTGATATAGACGTCACATCACCACCGGGCGCGAGCAGGGGCAATTGACGTGTCGTCGTCCCCTGGTGAAGTATTCACACTCCTCACCTCGCCCGTGATATATGCGTGTTCTCGTCCAACAAGGTCCTTGACTTCGGGTGAGGCGGCCAATGGCAAGAGTCCCGTGACCAAGGCCTACCCGAGTCGCATCCATCCGTGCTGAAGCCGACCCGCGCGGCCTTGAGGCCGCTCCCGAGAAAGGCTGGCGGGCCGAGTCAAGCGATGGATCGGATGCTAGGTGTGTAACACTCATCCTACGATAACAGCCGGCGCCGGAGGCGCGTCGGGCGCCAATCACTACTGCAGGCTGTGATGACAACATACTCATTGAGCAACGGGAGGGAGCATCGCTGAAGAGAACCCTCCCCTAATTCTCTCCCGCAAGGCTAGGGTGAGGCTCTGGCTGCGAGGAAGACGGTTGGGAGTCGACTCGGCTTCCTGCAGGCATGCATGCCATTACCACAATACTCTCCATGCATGTATGGTGGAACCGGCTACAATGTATCCTTACATAACCCCACCGACCCCGTCAACCAGTCCCGACGCCGGCCTCCCACCACCATGTTCCCCCTGCCGAGTCTCAGCAGCGCTGAATTTGAGGGGCTGTCGACCCATCGTACGGTGCCCGATGCCGCCACGCTCTGCTGGACACTCGCGCCTCAGAATTCCCGCCCTACCTTGCCCAGGATTTGATGTCTCACGCGCGTTTTGCTCTCGCAGCACACACGCTCTCATCCCTTCCGCAAAGCTCGCCACGACTTTTTCGCGGACCTCGCGAAAATTGGTTTCCTTTTCTCTCCTTCCGCGAATGCAGCCAATTTTCTTGGCTGCGCTCTGCTGGTTGCACAAGGGCTGAGGGGGAAAGGGGGGAGGGGGTCGCGGACCGGTGTGATGGCATTGGTGTTGGCATTGCCTTTTACGGCTTCGGATTTGGATGGTGTCCGAGGGGAGGGACCGGGTTATGCGGGTGCGGCCACTCGCCCAGCGAATGGACGGGTAGGTGTTAGAGATGTAGCTTTCGACTCGTGAGGTGGCTGCCATTTTGGGAGGACATTTCTACCGGGCAGTGGATGATATGTGGGCGGTTGGGGATGGCGTTGTCTCAGGCTGAGACTTGCCGGGCAGATGCACTGTTCAACTCAATTCGTTCGTTGCCGCGATACTCGGTCCCTGTCATGGTTCTTGGGGGACTTGCTCGGCGACCCTGTTCTTCTTCTTCACCTTGATATTTTGACCTGACGGACACCACACTCGCCACGCCTCCCACGCTGCGCCACGTGAAACTTCGTTGTCGCCGTTGCCGCCGGCTTCGGAAGAAGCTGGAACGGACGTCCTTTCAAGGCAGGGCTGATCAACATTCCATGCGAAGGGATGTACGCATATGACTTGCTGATTCTGTCCGGACTCGGGTAGGACAACGTCCCCCAAAAAGTCCAACCAGCACCCCTTGATGGGACTCAGGGGTGCTCTTCCCATAAGTCAAGTGTTTGCTACCTTTCCACTTGCTGTGCGAAGATTAAAGAATGACGGGGAGAACACGACTGATTCTCAGGAAAGACGTGGAATCCCTCGTCTCACTTTACCCTCGTCGTTGACTGCCCTCCCGGACGAGGTCATGAACCCAAGACTCCGCCTACCCTGTCATACCTCTGAGAAACA
Source organism: Achaetomiella virescens (assembly GCA_031001845.1). Classification (NCBI taxonomy): domain Eukaryota; kingdom Fungi; phylum Ascomycota; class Sordariomycetes; order Sordariales; family Chaetomiaceae; genus Achaetomiella; species Achaetomiella virescens. The sequence continues at coordinate 70,032 of JARNGD010000158.1, forward strand.
CCTCATTAGACATCACAGGATGAGACATCCTCGCTTGCTAAAGCCGCCATCACAGAGATGAATGCCCAGAACCGGTCAGCGAACCCAGTCCCAGATATCATCAGCCAGCATATCCCGTCCTCTCGTTTCTAGTGGTAAAGAGAGTTGGCTAAGCGCAGCCTGCCAGGATATGTCCATCACAATAGTCGACAAGCTTGCATTCAGCCTCGTCTCTGTGTCTCCAGCCTGTTCCCGGCCTCGTGACTCTGCCTTATGAGTTACTAATTACGGCGAGAGCGGTAAGGGCTGGACCTCGAGAGCGGTACCAGCCTCCTGTTCAAGAGCAAAGATGTCTAGGGAGCTTATCTGTCTCAACTCACCAAACTCTCAAGTCCCTCTATCAGTACCACGTGTAGCTATGAAACGACATGATGCTCTCGAACGCCGCAAAACATAGGCCTGACAGTGTCACTGCATAAGCAATACAAGGTGATACAAGGCCCATGTTCGTGACGAGAATGAGACATACAGCTGCAACGCGGATGTTAATCAACTCCACACATGCGGGCCGCAGCTTGGTACGCAGGAGCAAGCAGGGGTTTGGGGTAATATGTATACACGTCCTGTTCTCGTCCCATCTCGGCTACTTCAGAAGGATGAAGATGAGATGATGTACTGACAGATGAAGAGGATGGTTCGTGTAGGCCGGAAGACAGACAAGGCCGTTGACTAGTAAAAATGACGGCCATCACGCCATCGGTAACTGTGGCGTATCGTGCCGGTACTGGTGATGGCTCCAAGTGATGGAACAGGCGGGTTTGAGAGGACGGCCAGTGTATATGATGGCAAGGGAGATTCAAGTTGCTATGACACACGCCGACTCGCCTCAAAGGGACAATACTCGACACGGGAGAACATTCTCAACACGAAATTTCACTCAAATGGTATTGCCAGGCCTCCACATTACTAGGTATGCCACTTGACAGACGATCAGGCAAGGAAAAGTGCAACCAGTCTTATGCTTCTCAACTCAGCTGCTGCGCACTAAGGGGTATGAAGTGACAGCTGCAAAGTAAAAAAAAAAAAAAAAAAAAAAAAAAGAACCAATATCACCCTAAAAATGCTCCATCCACCTTCACCCTCTTGCCAGTACTGAGCAACCAAACAACAGCCAACTAGCTCTTCTCCCCTTTCACCACCGCAGGCTCAGCAGCGGGGGCGGCCGCGGCAGGAGCAGTCGCAGGAGCAGCCGCCGGAGCAACAGCAGGCTTTGCATCCACCGCTGTCGCCGGGCTCACCGCCACAGGACTAGCAACCGTCTCCCCTCCAGTGACCCCCGTCTCCTGCTGCGGCGGCACCGCCACGACCGGTTTCGGCTTCTCCCCCGCAGTCGCCGTGACCCCGGCAGCGGCATCGACCGGATTCCCCACCTCGCTCGCCGGCGAGGGCTGCGGCGGACCGGTAGCTCCCGCTACCTTCCTGATAACCTCGAACCACTTCTCCGCCTCGGCCGGGGAGTGCGCCTTGAACGCCAGCTCCGACGTGCCCGCCAGCTTACCGCCCAGCCCCCCCGACCGATCCTTCCCTTTCACATTAAACTTCTCGCCGTGCGGCGCGCCGAGGACGGCGTCAGGCAGGTAGATGGACAGTTCCGGGACGGGGTCGCGGCGGAGGTTGTCGTTGTCCTTGAACTCGTGCAGGAACTTGGAGGGGGGTGACGACGTAGTAGCCGGTGGAGTAGCCCCAAGAGAGCTTGTTGCGGGACTTGCGCTCGAGGGAGCCTTCGATGAGCGGCTTGGTGGAAGGGTGGTCCATGTTGGGGAACTGGATGGCTTCGACGGTGCGGGGCGGCTCGTTGGGGTCGGCCAGGGCGTCACCGGAGCGCTGGACGAAGCGCTTCCATTCGAAGTCGGGCGGGATGCGCTGCGCGGCGCCGAGCATGTCGGCGTGCAGGGCCTGGACCTTGAGGGCCTGCCCGCCGGCGAACGAGTTGAAGGTTTCCATGGCTTGTTGGATGACTTGAATGATGTGGCGCTCGAAGGCCTCGAAGTTGTTTTGCACGGCGATGAGGTCGTTGTGCTGGTTATTTTCCTCCATGACTTGCTTGCTGAGGCGGTGGTGGATGACGCCGCGCGAGATGATGTAGGGGTCCTCGTGCGGCTGGTGCTTGCCGCCGGTGGCCTCGAAGGAGGCGGTGTGCTGGCCGAGCAGCTCGATGTGCTTCTGGGTGGTGTTGCGGGCCTTCTCGACCTCCTTGGCGCCCTTCTCAGCGCCATGGGCCAGCTCCTTGGCCTTGTGCTTGATCTCCTTATGCAAGCGCTCGATGATCGGGAGGGCCGACCCCTTGATGTTCTTCTCAGTCTCGAGGTTGGTGTTGACGAGGGCCTGCGTGTTGACGCGCATGTTCTCGAAGAAGCCGGCGACGCCGCCCAAGCTCTGGTCGAAGTGCTCACCCTCCCTAAGGGGCTTCGAGATGGTCTGCCGTTGCCAGGTCAGCAAATGGTTGTCCAGGCATGGAAAAAGACGAAGCGCGCCTTCAACACCCGCTCGTACTCCTTCGCCTGCTCCTTATGGATCTTCTCGACGGCCGCCATGTATTCCTCGAGATACACGACGGCGTGCTTCCAGGCCCGCAGCCTCTGCGCAAGCAGACCGGCGGTCTATTTCCCAGTCAGTCGCAATCTCATTGTTCTCCGAACCCATTGTCTGCAACGCACGGTGCTCGGGTCGGTGTCAGGAACAGCCTCGTCGCTCGCGGTGCTGGCCATCGTCTCCTGCCGCGAGGGCACAGCGGATTCGGGTGCGGTCGCCATCTCTGCGATTTTCTCTTCTCCTTCCGGATGCTGCCAAATCGTTTCATCGTGTAAGAATAATTCCTCTCCTGAGCTCTTGGTGGGTGGATACGTGGTGTTTGTGTGTGTGGTCTGTACCTAGCTGGATTCCAAGAAAGGATAGGATAAAAAAAAGTTGAGAGGAAATGTAGTTCGTCTCAATTCGAGTGTAGCTTTCCAAAGGTTATCGAGTCGCCGTCAGTCAGGTCAACGAAAGTCCAATGCTCTCATCAATGACCTCATAAAGATCAGCACGCCCTCCAAGTCAAAACAAAGAAGATGCTCCCCAAAAACCAAGTTGGGTACCCATTAAGTCAACCTTAAGTATGCGCGCTATTGGGAAATGATTGGATCATATACCAGGTAACGTTAGGCGGTGGGCGGCCTTCTCAACAAACCCAATAGATGCCCGGAGATCACGCCGAGCACAGCGCAGCTGCCCCTCACCCTCCCAAACCTTGGGCTCCCCTCTTCGTTGCCAAAAAGATGAACACCGTCGACGCCAAGCAGAGGGCCGGTGGACCCTCGTCCGATCCCTGCGACGGTCAACATTGGCCGGTTATCACAAAATGACGTAACCGAGATGGGTCTCCTAGTGGGGTCAAAGACTCGCGAGAGCTGATGAGGAGACCTTGTCCAGCTGGCAACTGCTGTGTTTCAGACCAAGTTTGAGCCAGCGCATGTTGATAGTGTCTGGGAAATGGTGATGCGGGCATGAGTCTGTGAACGGAAGCTTCAACCACGCAATATTCTTCTTGGAGCTCTTTATCAGCTTTGCAAGGATCTGGCCTGCAAATGACGTCGATGGCTATTCCGGTAGCCAGGGTCCTTCAGCCCATGAACCCTTTGATGAAGAGAAGCGACGACGGCCAAGGATCATGTCAAGACCTAATGTGCTGTGTTACCACGGGCCCAATGCTCCCACATGTATCTCAGTTGTGGAGCACAAGTCGAACATGTCTCGTTTCAAAGAGCGAATAGCATTGTTTTTCTATTAGGATGCCCAAAAAAAAAAAAAAAAAAAAAAAAAAAAACCTTTGCTGATGGGGTATCAAGGAAATATGAGTCAAGGAGAAAAATCACCGGGATGATTCCACCGTCACCATGAGCCTTCCTGTTGCCAGTCTCCCAATCTGTCGCCCCGAACCCGCTGATCCAAAGTCATCGCAGTCTACCAAGAACTCCATCCGTGAAATGCCGCCCGTTGCCAGAAAAGGAAAGTAATGAAATCTAACACAATCGTACACGGTCGTCGTCATCACCCACCAGGGCCCAGTGACATGTCTGGACTACCCGCTCCGCGCCCGCAACAGGTGCAGCCGACACCTTTCGTCGTCTTCTCCCGCATGATGGAAAAGATGCGGGAAGACCGAGGAGGGATGGGGGAGGTGTGGGGGAACGTCGGCCGGTGCTGCGGCCGGGTGATCTCTCTCGCCACTTCAATAGGCTCCGAGGCTGGGGCTGAAGGGGTGGCCGAAATCGGTGTCAGGGTCGAGTGCGCAGGCGGCGATGTTGCTTCGTGCGCGGCCTCAGTGATGGTGTCTAAATTGTCCGTCACCAGGGGGTGAAGGAGCTGAGCTGAGGTGACCCTGGCGGCGAGCTTGGCGCACTCAGAGCTGTGTTGTAATCTGGGAGTGAGAACTCCTCCACGGGCACCCGCCGTATCGGGGTCCTGACAGCAGTTGTGTAACTGGGCACCTTGGAGAGCTCCTGGATATCAACGAAGTCGAGGTGCTCTGGCGGTGTGCTTGAGCCTGAAGGGTCTTCGCTGCTGTTGTGTCGGGTGAGGGGCGTCGACGCTAAGGGTGGCGTGTAGCTTTCTTCACTTGGGTGCAGCGAGCTGGCTGCCCCTGACCCCGCCACCGTTCCGGCGGCCGAGAGATTCGAGTTCCACGAGGCGCTCCTATGCCGCTCCTCCAACGACATGCTCTGTAACCTAGACGAGAGCAGAGACGGGGAGATGGCCGTCGGCGATGCGTGCTGGCGGACCAAAGCTGCCAAGTCCTCAACCGATCCTGCCTAGAGTGACCGCGCAGAGGGCTACTGACCCCGGACCGGCCGCCGATGGGTGTATGAAGGGCCAGGGGTTCCATGTCATCGTAGAGCTGGTCCAGAGTATGTAGGTTGTAGCTCGGTGGGGCAATGCTCGCTGATTCTCGCGATGATGCGCCGTTCGGTAGCTGTCGCACGATGTTCCCCTCCTCGTCGAGCGGCATGTTGGGCGAGATGAATATTGTCACGGGCAGCGTCGCGCGCAGCTCCGAAACGTGGCCATCAGGGTTCTTGAGCGCCACCACGACCTTAAGCTTGTGCCGGACTTTGATCCCCTTGCTGTTCACGTCCTGGAGGCACCTGGTCAACTTCTTGGGGAGATCCAGCGTCGTGTCTATAACCCATCCTTCTTGGCCGTCATCGTCGAGCACGTCCCGCCAGTGCTCCTCTCTGCTCACGTGGATCACCCACGTGTCGATTTCCCTCTCCTTCTTGTGCTCCCGTATGCCGTGGGCCACGGGGGAATGCAGAATGATGTCGTGGGACTCGATCAATTTAACCGTGATGTCGCCGATCTCGAGACCCTTGAGTAAGGGCGTGAACTCATTTCCATGGGAATGGTGCTGCCAAAGACGATGGCCTTCTGCGGCACGACAATCGAGTAGTCGATCTTGTTGGGCCAGATGTTCTCGATGCTCATGGCATGGAGGAACTCGAGCGCCGACGGTTCGAGCGTTCGAATGACGCGCAGCTGCTTGTAGGCGTGGATATCATGGGCCAGCTTGCCCCGCGCGATCGTGGCCTTGAGCTTGTACCGAATGCTCGCTTCACGCATGCCCTCGACGCTCTCGGTAGTGTCGCCGGGCAGCAGTAGTTGAAACGGCCATTCGTAATTGCCCGGCTGTAGTGTGACGCCCTTGGTCTGCTGACGAGACCCGCCGGTCGTGGGGTCTGGCGCGCCGATCCCTTCGAATGGTGGCCACCTGTGGTCCATAAACTGCACGGTTTTGTCAACCTTGTGCGTGGATATGCCCGTAGCCGTTTACCTTTGCATCGGTCCAGCTGGCGAGACAAGTTAGCAATCCTCTCCTGGGTGCCTACTTGACAGACCTGGTTGGCGGCGTACACATAGTGAGCGCTTCCTATTAACTTCAGATGGATGTCTTCGATTTTGAGGGGCGACGACAGGCAGAGGACCACGGTGCCCTTGAGGATCTGGCCCGAAGCCTCGTGGTCGTTGCCCCGAAAGACAATAAAATCATTTTCGAGTCTACATCGCCGGACAGTGTCAGCACGCAGTCGAGGGTGGATGCCAGCAGATGTGGGCCGAGCAAACTTACCGGATCTCGAATAGAGTGCATTTCCCACTCGCCGACGTGAAGGGTTTGAAGGACCGCATGGCCTAGGAAGGAGGCAGTCGTATGTCGGGTTGTAGCAGTTGATGTGACTAGGCGGAGGATGGAGGGGGCCCGCGGGGGACCTAGAGATATTGTGGCATAAGTAGGAGGCTGAGGGGTGTGAGACGAGCGAGATGGAGGATGAGGGGTTCCAAAATGAGAAAACTTGTTGCTCCCGAGATACGGGGATTATCAAGGTGGCGTGGCAGAGTGCAGGGAACCCACGGAAGCGAGGCCCAGCTCGATGTACCTTCCGCTGTGACCCAAATCGGATGGACAGGGATGTGACGAGGATTACGAGACGGCCCCATGAGAGACCCTCACCGCCCGGTACCTCCGGGGTTCCAACTTTCCGGGTGTCTGTACCAATTACCGTGCAAGTCGGCGCCTTGACAACACGCAGCGGTCCGACACGGCTTGTGACGAGACCCGACACGCGGCTGAGAGGAAGGCGTAATCAGCCTGTCGGAGCCATTCCGAACCTCGCACAACGCCTACGAACGTTGTGGTCGGAGGATACACCACCAGCGAGGAACTAGCCAGACAGGTACCCAAAAGGTATGCATTAAACGATCACATCTCACGTCACAGGATTGAGTTGGCGGGAAAGTGGGGGCGCAAGGCGGGAAGGGGAAAACCTGAAGAAAAAACCGCTTCGTGGTATGGTGGAAACTGAGAGTGGGGCACTGATTGGTTTTATTTTAGCGTGGGGTGCCACACACGCTGGCATTTGCACACAGGGCTGTGGTGCTGCCAATGGCTCCGATTGGTCAATTCCGCTTGTCGATTTGTGCCTCTGAAAACACCACGGCCAACAGCAGGGCAGTGAAGATTCGCCTCTCGAGGCTTGAATTGCGTGCCTCACTCCAAATGGATAAAGACGTCCACGTGGATGGGCAGCTGCAAATTTCTTTGGGCAAAGCACTGGGCTGATTCAGGCACCGATGGATCCGCCCCACTACCCGAAATCTAGAAGGCTGCCTGACTGGGCAAGGTTGCTTCTCACTCAACCTTGTCCCAATGCATGTTTGTTTATTGCCGGTTGGCGGTGGACATGTCTCAAAGAGTTGAAAGTCCTGGGTGTGTCAGTTGAACTTCAAAAACCCGGGATCAGGTGCCGTTTCAGGACCACCGGCATCAGACACCCAACGGCCCGTTATTGGGGCCAGCAGCGCGAACACAACAGCAACGTCAACTGCAGGATCTGGTCTGGACGGCCAGAACGAGCTCGTCCGACGGCCAGAGTTCGCGAGTCACATTGCTGGCGGCTGGATTCCACCGTGGGCCGCATCCACAATCCACCGATGCGCGGTCTCGGCAGGACGATCACCCGGCGGATACCGAGTTTCCGTCGGCAGTGGTTTCCTCAAGCCAGCCATCTTTCCTGGCCAATGCCTTGTGTCTCTTGCCTGCAATCCCCGCCGATATCAGTGCTCTCCGTATCACCGGTCCCGCCTCCGAGCATCGGGGCAGCAGCTATGTGACGCCATTGGTCCATTGGCTTGCCCCTCGCTGGCTCACACGTCTCAAATCGCTCGTGATATCAGCCTGGAAGAAGAAAATCCCTCTTTGACTCACCGCAAGAAATTGCGATATGGGCTCCAATGGCGGGCGTTGAGAGGCGTCGTCATGACATTGCGCCATCTTTTGCTTCCCTAGATACGATCCAGCACTCTTCCATGTCGAAGACTCTCGCACACTGTTCGCCGGCTTGGCATGTGACGGGAACGATCTTGTCGATCAATCAGCCGCAATCTCAATGCCGACGTCACTCAGGCTGAGGAACGGTGGCTAGGCTATTATCGGAATGCTTCCGGCAACACTCCGTCAGCCATAACCATTCTGGGCCTCGATCAAAGACGTCGTTGAAACAAGCTCAGGGTTCACGACGCCACATCATCAGCTGATCGAAAGAACACACGGGAAGCCCCGCATACTCTCTCATTCCTCCGTTCCCTCGGCATTGATCGACGCGGCGGACCCGGCGCTGCCCTGTCAGAGGCCGGCCGAATTGGGTCGTCGGGATCATGCCGATCTGGTTGAGCCGAGGACCTTTAAAACCAGCAACATGCTTCTGCCACGGCCCGTGCAGCCAGCGCCAAAGACAACACGTGCCACGTCCAAAAAGACAACACATCCGCTTGATCGGTTTTCGGGCTCTGATGTCCCGGCTCTTCGGTGTCAATCCCCCGGGACGGCATTC
>JARNGD010000159.1:0-76904 GCA_031001845.1 Achaetomiella virescens
TGCTTCGCTGAGGGTGCCGCTACGGCCCGGGGAGCGGGAGAGGAGCCCTGGAGTGGAGGTCGGCTGGGGAAGCTGTTGAGTGACGAGTAGCTGAGGCTATGGTGTGTTTGTCGCAGCGGCGTGCTGGGCGGTGAGGCAGGTCGAAGTAATCGAGGAGGGACCCGTCGGAGGGGACCAGGTCGAAGGGAGAGGTGGAAGACTTGGAGTGGTGGTGGGTGGTGGGGATGACGTCCTCCATGAGGTCATCTGAAGGGGCGAGAGGGAGCGGTAGCGGTCAGAAGGGTAGTGGCGGGTGCTGAAAGAGGGTTTTTGGTTGTTATCTCTCTCTTGGTGAAGGAGGCGTTGTTGATAACGGCGCAGGGGCTCGAACCGGATGTTAGGGCGATACCAGCGCGTGAAAATGGAGTTTTGATGAAAGAAGCTCTCGATGTTTCCGAACGAACGAAAGGCAACGGCAACCTGAGAACGGATCAACCGCACTGCAAACCTGCAGGTCATGGTTCACGACGACTTGACCGGTGACTTGGTTTTAATTGCGTGCAAGACCCTGGTCACCGGACTCAGGCCTGGGTTTATTGGCCGGGAGGCTCGCAAGTCCAAAACACGTTTCGGGCGCTAAATTTAGGGTCACCCGCCAGTTTGGGACGCCCAAGTTCGAGGCCATGCGGCGCCGATGCTGCCATCGAATCAGCTGGCGCTAAATCACCAACGCGCTCGTCTCTGACGGTTTCGACCAGAAAGCCATCCTGCTCATGTGGCGTAAGCGCCACGGCTTTCCCAGCTGGGTTTGCTAAAACTCGTGGGAGGCTCGTGCTGAAGACCGCGCTGGACCGGTTATTGGGATCGTTTCCTGTTTTTACTTGCCGATTGCTGAGATCAGGTCAGTCGCTTCTGTTATTCTGAGGACTAAAGCTGCAAGAACCCAAGCGCTTTACCATACAAATGGAGCAGAAGGCGCCAAACCACAATCTCGCCGCTGAAGGCAAGAAGAACAAGATGAAAAACTGAGGATTGTTTACGGCCTCATATCCCGCCGTCCTCAGTGACCAAACGTCAGGTTAACATTTCCAAAGGGCTCGGCAGAGTGTCGGGGTTGCTCGCCTTGCTCCAAGCATGATATTGCCACATGCTCTGGTGAATACAAGGTTGACAGTGATCATACTGCCAAAATCCCGAATAATATGGCTCTTACTTAGACTTGACCAGGTCGTCGTCCGTGTTCTAGGAATTTTGCAGTTGAATGCTCTGAAGCCCGGTTCTTCTGTTGTCAAGGACCAGTTTAAATTAGTTTCCTCAACCACTCGGGGTTGGTACTAATAGTCTGTGGGTTGAGGACAGGCATACCAATGTGACCTCCGTTGATTATTAAACGTGACAAGAGAGTTCCAGGTGCGAATCTTGCTCGGTACAGTCGCAGCGAATCTGGTGAACAAAGTGGAAATGCTCCAAACCTGGATTGTAAATAGGGGTTGATATCAGCAACAAAACCCAAAGATTCAAATTCAGTGCTTGATGCATGCTATCACGCTTGTTATATGGCCAGCACATGTATTCCTCCAAACCTTTTGCTTTGGTATCATCGATATGGTATCAAATCAGCCTTCACACCCGCCACAGGACAAACCGCCCCTCCTTCGCGTCGTTCACATCCGGATGCCCCTGCACCTTGCCCTTATGATGCCCAACCTTGGCCTTGGTCACAGGGCACACGGCATCATCATCTTTGTTCTCCGTTGCGGGATGATCCGGCGGCAGCACCGTCGTCGCGGTGCCCACGACGGGGCAACCTGGTCGTCCATCTCCTTGCTCTTCTGCTCGTTGACCAGCCGGCCCGTGATGACGGGACAGGCGGAGGCGTCGGCGGGCGACTTGTCGTCGGGGATGGGCACCTTAGGGTGCTTGTGCAGGTTTGCGTGGTGGTCGGTCGTCGCGCCGACGATGGGGCACTTCTGGCCCGGCTTGGAGAGGTCGACGTGGGGTGCGACGGCGGGAGAGTGGTGTTGGTCGTGCCGACGACAGGGCAGTTTTGTTGAGTGGACATTTTTGCGGTGATGTGGGGTTGGGTGTTGTTCGCTCTCCGTCGCTCCTTGTCGCTGGTTTCAGTGGAAGGATGTGGTAAGGAGATTTGGGAAGGGGAAAATCTGGGTCTGGATGAGGGAGATCAGGACCCAGGGAGGCCACCAGACGGTCGCCTGCTATTAATAAAGGCAGGTGCGGATCGGACGTTCATCTCTCCTTTGTTCGCCTGGCCCGCCCAGGGTGTCGCGAACAGCTGTTGGAGGACAGCGGGGACCCTGGAAGAACGATGACGTCGTGGGGCCATCTCGCCAAGACCTCCAATATATAGCCAATCAAATCATTGAAAGCGGGCAGCCAGCGGGGCAGTGTGGGATGTTGCGGGGCAGTACAGACCGCTTTGGACCAATGAACTCCATCATGTTGGTCAGATCTGTTTTAGAATTCTGCCTCGCTTGCCCGCAGTTTTGACATGGGGGCTTTGCCTCCTCCAAGAGCCTCAGGCATGTTTTTGAAGATGTATGGCTGTTGTCAGACCATGTTCAAGGCTTCCCGGACAGTTGTTGCCCCCGGCAGACAGACTGCGGTAAACTGACCATGCCAAACCCCAGAACAGGCTTCGGCTGCACACGGCAGAGCCACGGACCAAGAGCTCCTTCAACAACGCGCGTCCCATTGAGCAGCACCTGCGATTGGACACAGCTTCCAGGCCATCTATCTTGTGTGTTTTGAGCACGGTCGAATCGGAATGCTCATCGCTCGCCATGCAGCTCCAGGGGCAGCTCCAAGCTGTCTGTTCTCAGTCGATACCCCAACCGGCACGCAAACATCGCTGGCGACCGAGGTAGCACACGCACAATGGATGACGTCGCTCTTACACCAAGGCTTGCGCAGCGCACCAGGTGACCGTGATCAGAGGCGAATCCACTTATGCTTCCGGCCGTGCTATATGACGCTGTTTGCGCCGTTGAAGAATATCGCTTCCTTCTTCCCTCGTTCATCACCCCTTCTAACCGGCTTATCTCCAGCCCAGAATAACTGCCACGATGATCTCACCCGAGCAAGTCGCCGAAATGCTGTACCCTCTCGCCGCCGCGGCAGCGGCAACCACCACGTCCCCGCCGGGCCCGATCCCCACGGTGGTCCCAACCCCAACCCACTACCAAATGTCGGGCGAGACGGGCCACCGCACGCTCTGGGTCGCCTTCGCCATCATGGTCCTATCCTCCGCCGTTTTCGCGCTCCTGTCGTGGAACGTGCCCGTCTCCAAGCGCATCTACCACGTCACCACGACCCTGTTCACCATCGTCTCGGCCCTCGCCTACTTCGGCATGGCTGCCGGCCACGCCTCGTCCCTCAGCTGCCACACCGTGCGCGACCACCACAAGCACGACATCCCGATACCTTCCACGACGAGTGTCGCCAGGTGTACTGGGCGCGCTACGTCGACTGGGCGCTGACGCTGCCGCTGGTCCTGCTGAATCTGTGCCTCCTCGCCGGGGTTGACGGCGCGCATACCCTGATGGCCATCGTGGCCAACGTGATTATGGTCCTGAGCGGGCTGTTTGCCGCGTACGGGGCGGAGGGCACCGCGCAGAAGTGGGGGTGGTTTGCGATCGCGTGTTTGGGGTATTTGTTCGCCGTGTGGCACGTGGGACTGCACGGCACGCGGATGGTGTCGAATAAGGGCAGCGGGTGAGCAGGCTGTGGGCATCGCTGGCGATTTTTTCGCTGGCCGTTTGGGCAGCCTATCCTATGTGAGTGTTTCGCCCTCTGAGAAGTGACGCCTGGTGATACTGATGCGTGTGGTAGTGTCTGGGGCATTGCGGCTCTTGCGCGCAAGACGAGCGTGGACACCGAGATATCATCTATGCCATCCTCGACCTCCTGGCCAAGCCTGTCTTTGGCCTCTGGCTGCTGATCAGCCACCGGGCTATCGCCGAGACCAACATTGACTTGGAGGCTGGTGGTCTCAGGGGCTCTCTGCTGAGGGAAAGAATCCGAATCGGTGATGAGGAATAACGGCTGGCTTCACTGCGAGCGAAGCAGGTGAAGGTGACGATTCCTGAGGGCGAGAGACCGAGGAGTGGGAGAATCCGAAGAGGAAGGGTGAGGCGAAGGTTGATCACTGTCAACAAACGAGATAACGGGGGCGAGATCCGGGAACGGGCTGTGGAGATAGGAGCTGAGTTGTTGGTTCTGATGTCGTTGTTCTGGTTGCTCATTTTGGTTGCTCTATACCGATCCGGCGCCGTTGACTAGTCTCTAGCATTCCTGACGTTCTTTTGTCTTCTATTTGGATGCTATACCAGAAGACCGGAGGTGCAAAACATAGTAGCCGATAGGAGAAAGTACGAAAATGGGTAGGGAAAAAAGAACAAAAGCTTCCAACACCTTAGATATATTTTCCATTGTTTCTAACAGAAGTTGTTTTTTATGGATGTAAGTTGTCACGAAGGTAAACGATGCAAAGCTGCGCTCTAATTATAGAACAGCACCACTTCTGACTGGCTCACCGGTGGTACTGCTGACAGCACCCGCGTGGGCCATCACAGTCACGGTTTCATTACTGTTTCTCTTTACGAGATACCTCAAAATAAAATAGCACATTCTTGACGGTTTTGCGTGATTTTTCAGTAAAAGGAAGGTGTCAGTCCAAGTATAAAGTGGCCAGTGATTTCGTCTCCCAGAGTCCAGAACCAAGCATTAAATCAAGCAGCCCAGTTGACCCAGGACAAAGGTCTCGGCATTTCTGAGCCAAAATATCTCGAGCACCGCAAGCCCAAGTCCCCACCGGCCGCCGCAGGCAAACATTCAGCTTGGAAACGCCATCCGTATGCATCCAAAGTTCGCGAGTACCATCAACATCGTTCTACCTCCGGGTCAGCGCAATGTGTTTGTCCAATATGAGCAACCTTTCCAACTACAAGATGTGAACGAATAGATGTTGTTCAAGGGCTACTCGGAGTGGGTGTATTGGGTGCGCATCATCGCGGCGGATTACCGTCATGTCTGCTGCACCGTCATTGCTCCTGTGGCTCAGGCAAACAGAACGGTGACATGGCAAGGCATCGTTTGGGATCTTCACAACCCCGGGCCCGGCGTCAAGAAGTTTACCATCAAAGATGGCTCGTGGGTCTACAACCGCCCTGCTCGTCATGAAGGAATGGTTTTAGGCTTATGTCTTTAATGGCATCACGATCCATTCCGACGCCCAGATCTCCCAGATAAGTAGGTTATGCATTTACCTTTCTATCGAGCCGGGGAAGGGGGTGAAATGGTAATCTAAGAGCTGCTCGGTCTGGGCAGTCCAATCCCATCTGCAGGTTCACTAGCAACAACCGCTCCAAGTTCGCCCACTCCCTATCGAACTCCATCGCTAACCAGCGTCGCTTCGAGGCAGTGATGCGAGTTGGAACACGGATGGCTGGTCACCGCAGGGAATGCGGCTTCAAGGCATAGAATGTCTCTGAATTGAACGTTTTCCCTTAACCGGCGTTCTATGTGCTTCATTGTCCGTATTTGCGTTCAACGCCAGCTAGGCGCACTCGACATTTTTCCAGCCGACCGAACCAAAGTGCAATCCGAAACATAAAAATAAAAGGATAATTAGGTATTGGACGTGTACGTATGGTTTGGAACGCTGCCGGGTTCCATCAACGCCGTGCAACTCTATGATCAATGCGTCATAAGGCGACCCGGTACTCCTGGCGCGGATCCACCTCGGAGACGGTGCCGGCGGCCCCACTTGGTCCGGCCGGGGCTGTGGAGCACCCGGATTCGATCCTCCGTATGGTCACCCAGGCACCGTACCCAACGACGCTCCCCCCACACCCCGCTGCACAATACACCGTGTATCATGTACATCTTACTGTAAGTCCCATAAGCGTTTTCCGCTCATCCGAAGTTTCATAGCACCATCGATGTTTCTGCTGGCGAAGTATACCAAGAACTTTCACTGCTTTCAGTCCTCTCTATTTTATCGTTCGAGTCTCCGCCCATCCTTCAAACCTGACACACAGTCGCTGTTGGGCCAGCTATCGAAAAGGGAACAATTCCAAAACCTTGAGTTGTTGTTTCGCTACACCTGAACGTCTTGCTCGATGATATCGAGCTGTTCAACAGTAGCAACCTTGCTTTTAGAAGCAATGCTATGACCACTCCCTGCCACTAATCAGCCCTAACAGTCTCCTCCCCTCGTTTGGTCCTTCGTAACCGTTGAGTATCATTTGGCGAGTAGGTACACAACGTGTCCTACTATACTCTTCTCGTCGCCTACTCTGCAGACTCAACGTAAGTAGCCATGCCATCCGAAGGACCTTGCCTACATGTAGCAAAACGCATGCCGCGGTCCCCGCGGCCTAACACCGGAACCCCCCAGCTCCCCAGTTCCCAGTCACCTGCATCCTTAACAGCCGCGGCCAGCGCCACCCGCACAAGGTGCAGCTTACCATCGACCTCTCTCGCATCCCTGGCAGTAGTACGCCGCCCAAAGCACGACTCAACAACATCGACGACCCTCTCAAGCGAGAAATCCATCACTATCAGCGCCGAACTAACACAAACAATCACCAACACACCAACTAAGCTGAAGTTCTGCACCTCCCCGACAGCCCTGACCAGCTGATTTTTACACTGGTCCCGCTGTCCCTCTGTAAGCGGCTTCGTCCCGAACCGCCCTTTATCCTGTGCCTCACGGCCCCCAATCTTCGTTGTGTTCGTCTTCACCGCAAACTCCACCACTATCGCCTGCAACCGCGCCAGCCCTGTCTGGAACCACCCCTCCACCTCCCGCCGCCACTGATTCCGCGGCAACCCCGGCGACATGTTCCGCGTCGTGACCTCCTTTGCCCATAGCGCATCGGCACCCAAACTCGACACGGTATTAAACGTTCCCGCGCTCTGCAGGCTGCTCAGCAACCTTGCCGCCGTCTCAAACTGCGCATCGTTGTAGCCCAGCTCGACTCCCAACCTCAAATTCTCCGTGGGCTGCAAGATACCGCCCAGGGGCGTGCATCTCCCAGTGGAGGGGTTGCACATCGCGTACTGCTCGGCGCAGATGAGCGTCGAGACGAAGGCGTCGGCGACGATGTAGACGTTGTTCTTGTAGGTGTAGTTGAAGGTCCCCGTCGCGGCGAACCAGGGGTCGAGGACGGGCGCGGTGTAGCGCATGTCGTTTTGGCTGAGGAAGTGGATACTTACGTCGGCAGATGGGGGTTGGAAGTCTGGGAGGAGGTACCAGTTGGAGAGGGTATCTTGGGTCGAGGTGGAATTCGGGGCGAAGGCAAAGAAGGAGCTATTACAGGGAGGGGTCAATACTAAGTACTGCCACCTGTATTTGATAAAGGAGGCTGGCGAGGGTGGTTTCAGCGGTAAGAGAATTAGTAATACCTTAAGGTGTAGCCGATGCCTGTGTTGTTTGCCATGGCCACGTTGTAGCGGTAGGTCAAGTTGGACTCGTGGAGGATAGAGCCGAGAGAGATCTCGACAAAGGTGCCAGCTGGGCTGGTGATTATCTTGGTGAAGTCCCTGATTTGGATCGGCGAGCACGTGGTGCGCAGCTTAAGCTGACTCTGTCTAAGAATTTCGCGTTGATCCCTAACGTCTCGTGCGAGTCCAGAAAGTCTGTTGTGGCAGAGAACGCCTCGTTAGGGCCCCGACGCACCGCTCAGCGGCCGGGATAGGACAAGGAGCAGACTCGTGTGTTTGATAGGGAAACCTCGATCGCATAAATGTTGAGAGAACGCCTGCCGGAGGGTCGACGTTGTTATTGTAGAAGTTAGCAACGTAGTTGCGCGCCCGGATCGTGTCGTCGTGGACTTTGGTGAGGTAAAGGGTAACATTTTCGGGGTCAGCGTTAAGAGGCTCGAGATCTGGATGCCGCAATCCTGCGGCTGGGCCCTTGCAATAACTGGGCCGTACGCCTTGTTGGCTACTCGCGAGGTGAACAGCGCTGCGATGGTAAAACATGCTGACACTAGAATAGCCGGTATCGCGACTGAGAGTGACCGCCTGAGCAGTTTCTTGGGCCGCTTTGCCGACCACGCGTGATGAATCCGGAAAACGTCCCAGAGAGTACGAGCAGCGCTGGCAGACTTCCGCAGACTGACGCGATACTGAAGATCTAGGGTGCTGACAGGGCCATCCTTGGCTTTCCAATGGTGAAGCATAAACGCAGTAATACTCCAGCAACTTGCTCCGGCGAGGGTGACAAGGAATGTTAAACCCGAGAGCAGGAGATACCCCGAGTCCACGGGCAGGGTCAACGTCGGCGCTAGAATAGCAGGCTTGGAGTGATCCCACCACAGCCCGTTAGCTATGGAAACCATCGTCGCGTTGAACGACCGGTCCAGTCATAAAACTCCGTCAGAAACTGAACTTTTTCCTGGAGAGACCTGAAGCCCCGAAGAGAAATGACACTTCACAGTCAAGACTTGCTGGATGGAACCAACAATCAGAAGCGTAGCGAAACAGGGCAATTGAAGCGATTGAGCAATTAGAAGCGGTTGCTTACGCGGCGCAACAACAACGAATTGGGGGCAACAAATGTGAAAATCATCTTGTCTGAATCAACTGCGTTGGAGGGCCTGTTGCTCTGGTACATATCTGCAGTGCCAAGCCCTCCTGAACCTGCGTGGCTGGGCCGGCTGCGTCTCCTGAACTGCTTGAGCACCCCTTTTCAATTCAACAAGACTCAGCTGAATACAAGGATTATGGACTTTCTTGCCCCTATTGGCCGCGTTTTGTCGACTATTGGAGCTGTCCTTGGCGCAATGCCTCTTCAGGACTAGGTTGGGGAGCTCTCAGAGTACCCCCAAAGGGAAGCCAACCGATGGATCCCAATGCACAGCCGAGGAATTCAAAAGAAGAACTTGTATTTCGTAATATAGAGCTCAGTGTATCAGATTCAAGTTGAGAAAATGCCTAGGGGATGCAAATACGCCGGTTAACTCCTCTCTCCCGCGGGCTGCCAGTAGAGGTCTAAACTGTTGCGGACCGGGTGATGATCGATCTTGAGGACTTCTCTGGGGTTTGCCAGTGACCACAAATGGTCTCAAATCCGGTGACTCTGGTGACTAATTAGTGTACATTACATGTACAATGGTACTACGTAGCAGTAGTGTACGACAACACTGATATTGTTGGTATTATGAGAGAATTCCGTTGAGATAGTAGACCTAAAGTTCGGTTCAGGCTTTCGGGGTAATTATACAGAAAGTGTTGAAACCAGGGTTGGTTTGACCTATAGTCGGCTCGCACCTCTTTCTAGATATTGAGCGTCACCTGGAACTCCGGCTTGAGTTGGGGCCACCCCTTGGAATCCTTGTTAACACCTCACGGGTCGAAACCAATCTCTATTATTGTTCTGTTCCCAATTCGCTCCCTAAAAAATGCCAAGACGAGAACTTCTGTCCGCCGGCAGCTCTCAAACCGGACGTGGTCCAACTGCAACTCTAGGAGCATCCTCGTCGGGGGATCTACGTGGTCCAAACTCATTAACATAGCGAGTTCTAACACTGTGTAGCCTCATGTGAAACCCATGGTAGGAGGGGTACGTCGAGTTGCCCTAACTACATCAGAATCGGGCCGTGATAAGCGAAGCGAAGGGTGGATATCTCTTGGTCCCCTAATTACTGAGTGGGGTGGGCAGGGCAAGGTCGAGGTCTCCTAACGAGAACATAGAGTGCGGAGGGTGACCCCTCGACGTCCATCCCGCATAGTGCCTCAGCAACGGTCGCTTGATGGTCCCCTAAGCCCACAATCTGACATCTCCGTCTTTGAATTGGATGAGTGACAGATCCGCCGCATCAATCGGCGCCCTGGAAACAGAAGATACGGATAAGCCTTTTCCACAATGACCGAATGCAAGCGCTCCTCAGCCCGCCCTGCCACCGGCTTCTTCCCCTTAAGCCTCCTCAGTCGGCTTGCCCTCTTCGGCGGCCGTATTTGTGATGGTAACGGTAACCAGCGTCGATGGGCGCGACTCGCTGCTCCCGCCCTCCAGGATCTCGCGCAGGAACTCCATGTTCACCTCTCCCGGGTCAACCCCATTGGTGGTGCTCCCCGGCCCGGAGCGTTTCTCTCCCTTCCGCTTGCCGACGCACCAGCAGTTCTCCCTGCAGCACTGGGTGTCGGCATCGAAGTAGCCCTCGTTGATGCAGTGGGCGTTGGCGTAGGTGATGCACTTCATGGTGGGAGACAAGCCTCCGTTGCACTTGATGATCCAGGGCATCTCTTTCATTTTCCTGTACGCCTGCGCAAGGCGTCCCAGTAAGCCAGGTCTTTGGCGGACATCCGGAGGAAGGTTGGAGTGGTTGAATATGTGAGAATGTTGGGTTATGAATGGAGGTAGAGCAACGAAGGGCCGGCTGAGCGGAGGCGCAGGGGCTGCTGAGAGGTTGGGGAAATCCTGAGTGATGGCATTCCCGAGTGACTTATAATACCTGGGGAGTGTTGGCTCGAGGGGAAGATTCTTTCGAGTGGCATGCATCACTTGCTAGCTACAATTGTTCCCCATCTGCCTGCAGGTGTTCACTATTGTGCCCTACAATTGCCAGAGACTCAGGAACGCGAGAGGACGGAAATATCTCTCCTGCCACGTCAAGCATAAAAAAATATACCTTTTGCGACCACTGAGCTTGCAAGTGCGGAACCCTGGAGACAAAGCGTTCTCACAAGGGCCAGAGGCGTGGCTGCAGTGCCAAGGTAGCTTCAAAGAACACCAACCCGGACCGATTGCTAATCAACGCAAAAATGTTTCATGATATGGGTGGCGTCCATATCAACATTCCTGGGCACTCTCGGCCGATGCTACCATTGGAGTCGTAAGGCTGCTTCGACGGTAAGTCAAGGGTTTGCATGAAGTCGGGCAGTCTGTCACCTTGGCTTGTCCTCGCCACACGTCGGCGCCTTGAAGGTTGCCCGTGATCATGCATGTCAGACTCCAGCAGCACGATTACCACTCTTCTGAATTATCAATAACTACTCTCATAGTCCTGATGGGACTTGCTGGGAGTTGAGACTGTAATTATCTTGCGCGTGAGAGTGGTAGAGCGAGCAAACGGCGAGTCGCTGTAACGGGATGTTCTCACAAAGTTGTTCAGTCGGAAGTGATTGGATGTGACCGGAGGACGAGGTGCCAGGAGTCCGATATCCGATACTCGAGTCCGAGGAGACGATTCAGGGCCACAGGAAGAGGTGAGACTCCCCGTGCTGTGTCTTGAGCCACTGCCTGGGCGTGCCAAGGCGCGATCAGCGCATGCCGTGCTCCACACGCGAATCCCGTCTTGCAACATTCGAAAGTTCCATCTTCTCTCTTCCGATTGCCCCATCTCACCTTCTCTTCCGCTTGTTCAGACAATTCCCACATCAAAAAAAAAATTATGCCGCCCCCATAGCACCGCCATCACCCACACACAATGCGCCTCCGCCAGGCCTCATCCGTCTTCCCATACGGCTCCTCTCCCTCCCCGCCGGCCGCGCCCTCCTCCTCTGCACCATCATCTGGCTGCTCGCATTCACCTACGGCAAGCTCTTCCTGTGGGCGCGACCCGCACAGCGCCTACTTCCGCTCCGACAACGTCTACGACCTCGACTACTCGGCTGCGCGCCAGAAGCAGGCCGCGAGTACATCGCCCAGGTGACACGGGACGTGACCAAGCCCCAGGCCGAGCGACGACGATGCGACCGCCGCCGACAACACAAACACGGCTGCGGGTGCGGGGGCGGGGAGTAGCAGGAGGAAGTACCAGAAGACAGGCGATACGCCCTCGCTGTGCGCCGCCTTCGTGACGGTCCGCCGCCAGGGCGACGCGGCGCGGCTGTACATGCAGGACGCGCTTGGCAGCATGCTCGCGGGGCTGGACGTGCGCGAGCGCGCTGCGCTCAACGTCAGCCTGCTGTTTAGCAACATGGACCCCGCGCAGCACCCGGATTGGGACGCGCCGTGGGTCGGCGCGCTGGCCGACGCCGCGACGCCCTATTCCGGCCTGACAGACCTGCAGCGGGCGGGGCTGCGGAAGGCCGAGGAGGAGAAGGACCTGCAGCTCAAGGGGGTTTTTGACTACTTGTATGTGGTGGAGCGGTGTCTGGAGGAGACGAACGCGCCATTTGTGGCCGTCTTTGAGATGATGTTTTTTGCAGCGGACTGGATGGCCCGCACCATGAGGGGGCTGCAGTACCTGGTGACGGACTACAGGCCGCAGGAGGGGGAGAAGGAGTGGTTGTACTTGAGACTGTTTTATACCGAGACGTTTATGGGATGGGCGGCGGAGGGCGACTGGTGGTATAACCACCTTCCTCTGACGCTGGTGATGGGGTCCGTGGGGACGGCGGTGGTGTTGGTGCTGTTGAGGATCATGGGGTGCGGGACACGCTGTGGCTGGACTGGGCGAGCATTGCGCTAGTGTCATTGCTGATGGCGCCAGCGTTTGTCGTGTTGGCCTTTATGGCGGGCAAGCACAACCTGCCGGTGCCGGGTTACAGCCTGCACCACACCGTCCCCCTGTCCTCGACGGGCGGCGTCGTGCCCATGGATAGGAATGGCTGCTGCACCCAGGCATTGGTGTTTCACAGGCCTGCCCTGCCGAAGCTCATCGAGTACCTCCGGAAGAGGGAGCGCGGCCAGACCGACGTCATGATTGAGGAGTACTGCGACGCCACTGGTGTAAAGAGGTTTGCCCTCCGTGAGCAGGCGGTTCAGCATGTCGGCTTGGTTAGCAGCCGCGGCATGAAGGCCATCGATACGCAGAGTGTATGGGCGTTTTGGTTCGAGGCGAACAAGCTGACGAGGTGGAGATCAGGCATCGCCAGACGGTAGAGGAAGTGGACTGGGACATGTTAACAAGCTTGCCATGCCTGGGTAGCAGGGCGCACCGTTGTAGATATCTAGAGATGTGTAATGCCGGTAATGTCATGTTTACGATGGGTTGGGATCGCGATGTGTGGGACTTCAACGGTTTGAGGTAGGGGCATTTGGCTAGTCATCGAATTTCCTCTTAATTTCCGAGAACGTACAAAACAAAATGACATCCAAAACCCAGTGTAGACTGATCTGTTCCCATTAGCCTCCCAAATGGCAACTTCGCCTTGTTGCAAAAGGCTGGGATCCGTAGCACCTTTCACCCAATCCTATGCTGCGTCAGGGCCATGGAAGATTTATCATCGCGGTTTCTGTGATTCTTTGCAAGATCATTACCCTTTCTGTCCCCCTCGAGATACATGTTCTGATGGATCTGTCCATGTTCATTGTTAACACGGCTTTGAAAGGATAGAAAGGTGACTAGATGGTTTGGGAGTGGGTGAGATGAAGGAGGCGCTGGAGAGTTTACGCATACCGAGGGGTCAGCTAACATTAGGGGCTCAGGCTGCCTAACGGCTTTGTTGTAACCCGACCGCCCGTTGGCGTAAGCATCTTTCGTCGTACTCGTCTCGACGTCCGGGCTCTCGGGCTCAGCGCTCATCCGCAGAGCCTTGTTGTAACCTGACCGAGGCCTGGGAAACGTCTTCTGGGAGTCATCTCCAGGTCGCTGTCGGCTGCGTCGCGAGCTTTGTTGTAGCCTGAGCGGCCATCAGGCAGAACCTTTCCGACGAGAGCCATCTCCGTCTTGGAGGGTACGCCTCTTGCATGAGGCAATTCGTTATTCCCAGAGCGACCCCTGGTATCATTGTGCTGACGACCTAGCTCGTTGTGGACAGGACTTGCCTCGCGACCTTTGTTGTACCCTGATCGGCCGTCTGTTCCAACGTTGCTGATGGGCTTGTTTCGTTGAGAGTGTTCAGTCAGGCTCTGTGCTAAGCACAGAACGCCAAAGAAAAGCATGGTCCAGGCGGATGCTAACATGATGGATGTGATGAGGAAAAGCCTGAGAGCGAAGCGAGGTTATATGATGGACATTAACTGGAAGTTGGGCCTGGGGTTTCAGAGCACTCAATGAGATGGTGCCTTCATCGTCTTAAGTCTCAACGTCCTGTCCTCGGCCATAGACCCTTAATAGAGCACTGCCACACGCTATGCATTTTCTAAGCATGTTGCAGTGCAGATATGCAGTCACTGTCAACAAGGCTGAGTCGGGTGACCCTCATGCGCGGCCAACAGCGACTTGGCACCCCACATGCTGTCGACTTCGCCAGAAAATAAAACCCAGAGCCCTGTGTCGCCGTCCTTGTGGCGCAACGGCCGGGCGGTTGTGTGCCTAATTGGGGTGGTGATGTTGGTTTATCTTGGCACTTGCGATCAATGAGAGCAAGCTCGGAAATGAGCCGAAGCAATCAAGCCAATTTAGTTAACTTACCTAAACAATAGGATAACAGAACCAACAGCAAAACGCCCACCAATCCCCACCCGCCTCAGCCAAACCCGATGTCCAATGCGAATATGAGAGCCTTGCTTGTCTGAGTCGAAGAAGGACAGCCGCTAGTGATGAAGGCAGGTGCTTGTGCGCACACCGAGTCCGTCAGCGCTGCCGAGATGCTGGATGCCGCTGCCTTGTTGATCCTGGCTGCACACGAGTTCAAGCTGCCGCTTGCGGCGATGCTCCAGTGACAGCGCACATCTTGCGGCCTCCGTTGGTCATTTTTTGCTTAGGCCAACCGACCGACTGGGAACGTATGTCCTCTCAATTGTGAACGCTGCATTCTGTATCGGGCAGACGTCTTGTCGGCTGCGAAGTCGGGTTGCTTCCCCCCGCTGTGATGGTGAAAATGTTGCGGCCGTCGAAGCTGGGGAGGCCCCGTTCGACATAGTAGAGACCTCCCAGGTTCTTGGAAGAGCAGTTGGTGTACAGGAGGGACCACACCAGCGAGTACATGCCTGCTAACGCGGTGTTGTTCTGCTTCGCGGTCCAGCCTAGGGAAGAGTATGGGTTACCGAGTTCGGCTGAGTTGATGCGGTCGAGATCGACCCTTCCCTTCTCGATGTACTCTCCGCCGTATTGGTAGAAATACCAGTCGATGTACAGGGAACTCGACACAGTTGCAACAGGCAGTTTTGCAAGCCAAAGATGGGGAAGAGCGTTGTCGCGCGTAGGTTTCGTTGCGTGGGGAAGACCACATCGATATTCGTAGTAATAGAAGGCAGCTGAGTTATAGCTAGTCAGTATGGCGAAGCCCCTAATAAGCCGGTTGATGGTCAAGAACGCCTAAAATCTGACGCAGTGCCCGTAAAGGCCAGGTTAAACGATGCTCTGGATACCTCTAGTCTTCCCGCTACAATAGTGGTTACAACCTTTCAAGAACCAAGGCCCTGGACTACTCCTACGAAGGCCGTTGAACTACATTGGCAACTGGCCTAATTTAGCACGCAGCCTAGCAAGCCATCCTCGCAAGGACTACTCTTCTAGTAGGTCAACAAAGCGTTTAACAGGAAGATTACGACATAGCTGTCTTACGGGCAAAAACCAATACTCTACGGGCATAGTTGGAAGCTGTCAAGCCCAGGAAAAGAAGGAGGGTTGAAATAGACCCAAACACGGTGTTTGCTAGCATCGGAGCCATCAGTAGGGCCCAGGAAGAAGCCAGGGCCGTTGCGGCTGAGCCAGTTGATACTTCTGAAGATGGGGAATCCAGCGATACCAGCAGTTGTATTGTAGTGGCTTCAAATCGCGGGAATGGAGGCAGTTGAAAATTGTGGTCGATGTCGAACACCCGCAATCCTAAATTCGCATGCGACAAAAACCCAGCTAATTACCTTAAAGAGAAGATGCTGGGGGAAACGTGAGGGGGGGGGTCTGCTTGGTGTGTTACTTGCTGTGAATGGAGTCAGTGTGTGCGTGACACAAGGGTAAGAGGATCAGGACAAGGAGAGTAAGACCGTGGTGTCTCTCATTTGAGGTTGATGAGAATGAGAAGCCAGGGGTTTGCCAATGCCCCGTAATGGGTCTAGGACTAGGTGAATAGCAGCGTTTGAATTGTGCCCTTGGTATCTATGTATGTATAACTTGACGAGTGATGCTGCTAAGCTCCCTCTCCTTTTTCATTGAAGGCAAAACTGAATTGGTCGCTGAGCAAGCATCTGCCCCACTGCTGTCACACAGTTTCAATCTTCGGACTTGGGCCTTGGGACCCTCAGCATTATTCGACACACATGAACACATGGCTGTTGTACACCCTCCCTGTTGTGGCAATACCTCGCAATTGACCATCCCAAGGGCACCTGACCGACCAGATTTGAGAGGAGGTTCTCCAAGATTTACAGTTTTGTGCCAGCTCCTACTAGCTTTTACTCTTCATTCACCACACATCATCTAGGTAACAGTGCAACATCCATTGCCTGCTCTGCTCTACAAGAGATGTGCTGATATCGCCTCTCATATAAACATACTTGATTTCTAACGTCTAAATAGGTCTTACCTACCTCCTCCACTTCTCTTGTTCCTCTCCTTCATTTTCACTGGCTTGCCTCCTGATACACTGAAACACAGCCGCTCGTCGCCGGACAGCTCGATCCGTCCTTTCCCATTCGCAATCGTTCTGCGGCCGTAGTCACTCCGAGTCACTGTGTTTGAACAGCAACATATCAGGATCCATGGTGCCAAGGCGGACGGAGAACAAAACATATCCCAATCTGTACACCATTCCGTTCCTGCCAAGGGATTACGATCAATTCTCCGCGAATGTGACAATGTGGTATGAGGCTCCCGCGGCGCGAAGACCCGAACCGCCTACGCGGAGCTTTACGCTCCGTCACTAGGCCAAGATCCCCACACACCAAGCCCATCCTAGCATCTTTGAAGCCTCGATGGAGAGTGCTGGAATCGGTGATTCCAATTGCTACTTAAGTCATAGGCAGTGCATGGCAGCGAAGTTCCTCGGTTTTTCTTGTTTCGTCGCGGACGGGCAGTCGTCTGGACATCGACCACTGGATTGATCAATTGGGCATCCACGATGGACAAAACCTCAGATACTTTCTCTGCGGCATCATAGCCTTGGCTGGGGCCACAACTGCGGCGCCATCGTATCAGCCGCGGGATCCCGGCGCAACTGCTCGGACGTTTGAGGCTGAGGATGCAACACTGGCCGGGACGAATTCGACACGGCGCTGTCTGGGTTTTACCGGTAGGCATCCCAGCTCCCTATATCCGGGAGTCAACCCATTGCGCTAAACGTGGACATGAACACAGGCACTGGCTACGTCACCGGCTTCGACCAGGCAGCTGACAAGGTCACGTTTACTGTTGACAGTGCCCACTGAACTGTATGACCTCAGCATCCGTGTTGCCGCCATCTACGGCGACAAGCGTACCTCGGTAGTCCTCAATGGAGGGGCTAGCAGTGAGGTATATTTCCCAGCCGGCGAAACGTGGACCAATGTCGCTGCCGGCCAGCTCCTGCTCAACCAGGGCTCCAACACGATAGACATCGTCAGCAACTGGGGATGGTAAGTCACGGCATACATTTCAGCCGACAGACACAGCTAACAATTCCGTCCAGGTACCTCATCGACTCCATCACACACTCACTCCCTCGACCCCCCGCCCGGCACACCAAATCAATGAAGCGCCAGTCAACGCGGCCGCGGACAAGAACGCAAAGGCCTTATACAGCTACCTCCGTTCCATCTACGGCAAGAAGATCCTCTCGGGCCAGCAGGAACTCTCGTTGTCCAACTGGATCGCCCAGCAGACGGGCAAGACGCCGGCACTTGTCTCGGTAGATCTCATGGACTACTCGCCTCGCGCGTCGAAAGGGGCACGGTTGGGACTGCAGTCGAGGAGGCCATCCAGCACCACAACCGCGGCGGCATCGTCTCAGTTCTCTGGCACTGGAACGCGCCGACAGGTCTCTACGACACCGAGGAGCATCGGTGGTGGAGTGGCTTCTACACGTCCGCGACTGATTTTGATGTTGCAGCGGCGCTCAGCTCGACCACGAATGCCAACTACACGCTTCTCATCAGGGACATCGACGCCATCGCAGTCCAGCTCAAGCGGTTGCAGTCGGCCGGCGTGCCCGTCTTGTTCCGGCCGCTGCATGAGGCCGAAGGTGGTTGGTTCTGGTGGGGTGCAAAGGGCCCGAGCCGGCCAAGAAACTCTGGGGTATCCTGTATGATCGGGTTACCAACCACCACCAGATTAACAACCTCCTTTGGGTCTGGAACTCAATCTTGCCGGAATGGTATCCGGGAGACGCCACAGTCGATATCCTCAGCGCGGATGTCTATGCACAGGGCAATGGAGTGAGTGCAAAGACCCGGGACTTTCTGTTGACAGGAAACTGACGCCATCTTCTAGCCCATGTCAACGCAGTATAACCAGCTGATCGAACTGGGCAAAGACAAGAAAATGATTGCCGCGGCCGAGGTGGGCGCGGCACCTCTCCCAGATCTCTTGCAGGCTTATGAGGCCCATTGGCTTTGGTTCACTGTTTGGGGTGACTCCTTCATTAACAACGCGGACTGGAACTCGCTGGACACCCTGAAAGTGAGTTTCCGTCTCCTGGAACAAATACTTCCGGAACGGAACTAACGCCTGCTAGGTCTATACCAGCGACTACGTTCTTACGCTGGACGAGATCCAGGGTTGGCAAGGGTCTACGCCCAGCGCGACCACCACGTCTAGTACCACTACACCTAGCGCGACCACCACTACACTACGCCCAGCACCACCGCTACTACCGCTACGCCCAGCGCGACCACCACTGCCTCTCCCGTGACGTATGCTGAGCATTGGGGCCAGTGCGCTGGCAAAGGATGGACCGGGCCGACCACCTGCAGGCCCCCGTACACTTGCAAGTACCAAAATGATTGGTACTCGCAGTGTTTGTAAGCGTTGCAGGCGGTTAAAGCATGGCGAGCCATGGAGGTGACATGTTCAGAGGCCCTAGAGGGAATCTTGCCCTTGTGGCATGTTGCAGCGAATCGTGCACCGCATTTTCTTCGTGTACATTAAATTGAGGTGATTGCAGGCTGGGGCCTCTGGGCTCGACCCGGCGGCTCTCAGGGCCTCAGCGGCTCAGGGGTTGCACGACGATCCCCGTTCTTTGCTCTCCCTAAGTACCCCACCAGGGAATATTGTAGATACTTGTAGGGCAGCAGATTTGGCCGGCGGTAGAGGCAGACTAGATGCTCATGTTACATACTTTGGCACTCATCACACATCTTCCCAGTCCCCGAATCACTGTCCAGGCAGCCTCCCACGAGTTACCCAGTACACATTATAGTTCACCCCATGCGCTTCATAAAACGCACCGAGCCTGACTGTCTTCCCATCCGCGCTCCCCTCAAATTGCAATCCCTTACCCCCATCCACAGGACGCAACGAGTCCAGCGCGAGCGTCGGCATCGTGGCGAGCGTAGACTACCATAATCACCATACAGAACCACCGGCCCGTACGTAACCGCCGCTACGTTGGGATTGTCATTTGCCGGCACCGTGCGCAGCATCATGGGCAGGCGGACTGTGACTGTGTCACCTGATTTCCAGGCGCGTTTTTTTATGGCGGCGTACGTTCCCGGCTTGAAGGGGGTGTTTTGGACCTGCTGGCCGTTGATCCGAATCGTAACCTGGGAGGTCCAGGAGGGGATGCGAATGAAGAGGTCCCACGGGTTTGATTTGGCCTGCCGGCGATAGTGAGGGTGATGGTATCCCCCACGGGAAGGCCGGTGGTTTGCGTGACGGTGATCCCGCGCTCTGTCCACTTCAGCACGACGGAGTGAACAAGTTGACAAACAACCTGGAGTCTCCGTCGTGGAAGTAGATCGAGTCCATCAGCTTGGTGTTGGTCTCCAGCGCCGTGCCCTGGCAGCACCAGAAGGAGTCATAGTCGGTGCTCCATGTGCCGCCGCCCCAGGCCGGACCTACGCCGCGGCGGCCGCCCGGGTTGAGAGGAGTGAAGTAGGTGATATGGCCGTGAGACAAGGATGGGTCTTGTTGGCCGAGGAGGTGGTTGAGAAGGGCGCGTTCGTAAAAGTCGAAGTAAGAAGTGCTGGTCGGATCTAGGGCCCACAGTTCACGGGTGAGCTTCAGCATATTGTATGTGTTGCATGCCTCGGCGGTGTCTTTGGAGAGGTATCCTGAGATGGCGTTCGGCGCGCGGAAGTGCTCGGCTTGGCTGTTCCCGCCGATGGCGTAGGAGTGCGAGTGGACGGTCATGTTCCAGGCGTTGAGGGCAATGTCCTCGGTACCGGGTAGTCCCTGTGGCCTTGTACTCCAGCGAAGCGCCTATCCACTTGGGCACCTGGGTGTTGGCGTGCAGCCCGTTCAGCTGGTCATGGTCGGATGCAAGAGGGTCGAAAACAGCGGCATGGTCGAATCGCTGGGCTGCAGTGAGCCACCTCTTGTCACCCGTCTGCCGGTAGATATCTGTCAGGACGTCATTCATTCACCGCCAAATCGGTGCCCAGCATGGCTTGCATCTGGGTGTAGCTCAGCCGGCTGGTACGGGTCTCAACCCACCCAGCGAGGCTAACAGAACGTCATGAGCTTTGGCGTCGCGATATGGCGCCACACATCCAGCAAACCCGCCATGGTCTTGTGGATGGCGTAGTACGGAACATTGCCGTTGCTGAGCGTCCGAGCCTCGAGAGCAGCGAACTCGGACTCGGGGAAGCCGGAGAGGTAGCCGGTGTAAAGCGGACGGCCTGATTGTTTGCCTGGCACTTGGCGAGCTCGGCGACAAAGTAAGTCGCTCGTTCGCGGCACACATCATCCCCCAGAGAGGCGTAGCAGTATGACCAAGCACTAAGGTAGTGTCCCTGGGCGTGGGTGCGGAAAGGGAAATCGGGTGCATCCCATCCACCATTCGGAGCAGCGCCTTTGGTAGACAACCCGTGGTTTGCCCGGAAGTTGTAAAGCAGCCGTTCGACATCGACCCATTTCAGGTAGTTGAGAGTGCGATTCTGGTTGTCCATCCATCGACTTGTTAAGGAGACGCTGCTCATGTCGAAGGGGTAGGCTTGGGCGCCAATGTCAGCGTGAAACGCAGAAGCTTGACATATTGGGGACAAGAGCGAAGTAGAAAGGAGGCCTAGGGTTAGGCCGTAGATCTTGCTGGACAACAACATTGTATAAAATGTCTTTAGATCCCTTGTTCCTGGAGAGAAGTGTGTCACTTAGGGGTGATGGTCGAGAATTCAAGAATGATGAGAGGGCAACTAAATGGAATTTATGCCAAAGGAGTGTTTGAGTATGCAATAGCTAATTCTATAAATCTTGGTAAGAAGGACCTGTAGTTAAGGTCGTACTGAGGTTAATTTACGAGCCGATCATCATCCGAGTCCTCGGCTTTGTTGGAGTGCCGCCATACGGTCTTCTGTGTGGCGCGCATGAGAAGTCTGGCGGTTAGAGACGGCGCGGAATAAGTCAGCCCGGTTATAGTAGAAGGGTGGACCATATCCAGTAAGAATAATACGTCAGTCGAAAGGATAAATGCCACGGATGATTGGCGCGGTTGGCAGAGAGGCATTGACTGTAACGCTCCAGCTCTTGAAGAAGCGATGGATCTCTAACCCTCAGATCATCACGAATCGACCAAAAGAGGTACGTAAATTTAGACCAACCGGTTGCTTGGAGCGGTGGGGGCTCTAACACCTCATACTGCGGTACACTGCATCGTTCAGGAGACGGAGTCTAGGAGTACTTATTAGTAACCATGTCTTCTTCCCTAGCTAATATGCCATTGATGCGTGCATGTTTGTTTGTATGCATCCGCATTGAGGAGTGATGTGTTTGAGTCAGTTTAGTCAAAGAATTGGTACAATTCTTGCCCAGACGGTGCTGTGATTTGAAATGTTGAAGTGCAAGTGCCTGCCCGTGTCAGGCATTGCAAACCATACTCTCATAAGCAAGTTGTATTGAAGCTGGCAATAGTATTTTAGTAATGTTCGTCTTTGGATCTGCAGCCTACCAAGGTTAACCAGCAGATCCTTGTCAGCATCCACTTGGCCTGGGATGTATACTAAGCATCAAAGGAATCAACATATCATGGAATCAGTGTTGTTTGCTCTGGCGCTTGTCCCCACCCGTAGGATTCAACATTCATTAATAAACTGTGACATAGAGTCTAACATTTGTGTTGACAAGGTCTCTTGAGGTGTCCAGGCCAGACTCCTCATCTGACAGCTGGGCCTCAACTACTAATGTCTAGTGGGAATAAATGAACTAGATACTGTGCATCTAGCTTCTTGCCCTGGCGATGAAAAAAAAAAAAAAAATTTCTCTTCGGCTTGTTAGAGTGGCATTTCCCTTTGGAGGGATCAAAAGAGGAGGCTTCGTTAATTTCGCGACCTCTGTCCGTCTACATGCATTTTCTCCCGCAGTTCGCTCATTGACATAACCGCTTTCAAGATATGTACTCGTGAACTTTGCCTTGGAGTAATTGTCTATGTTGACCCAAGGCCATGGCTATCTGCTGAACGATAGAAACAGAACTTGTCCATCTTTCACTCCAGATGAGAGATGTCAGCCGGTTGGATTCTCTTCGACTGTTAGCAGCCGCCATCCGGTTTCAGTTGACCATAGATAGTTCTGGACGGAAGACTCTTTCTTTACAGTCCTGGTCCTTAAATGCCCGTCACTTTCACAAACAGATTTCCTCTTTAAAAACCAATGCTTCCCAATTCTTGTCGCGCTGACTTTTCACTTTCCGTCACCAGTGCGATTAAGTTCTCATTGACCAAACATGGACATCGCAATAATATTATCCCTCTCGCTCTTAGTTACCGCCTCGGCGCTGTTTGTGGGCCTGCGCTTCTTCTGCAAGGACACCTACCGCCCGCCGCTCAGCGGCGACGACTGGGTGATGGCAGCGGCGTGGGTATGTACCAAACTCCGCCCGCACCAAGACTACATCTCCCCGAGCCTCCACCATCAGGTTCACCACTAATCATTAGATTAGCTCTTGCTCCTGATCTCAGCAATGCTTGGCCTGTTGGCCACAAGCAAGGGCTACAGCCAACACCTCGCCGACCTCAAGGCTGATCCTCGCGATGCTGTCCATTTCCTCGCGGCGTCCGAGGCCTTTGCCATCATCTCCATTGCCGTGAGCAAGGCATCATTTGCCTGGACACTGGTCAAGAGCGTCAATTTCACCTCTCAGGGTCGCTGGCTGAAATGGATCATCTGGGGTCTGCTCGCCTCGATCATCGCCGTCACCATCAGCGCAGCAATCTTTCTCTGGGTCATCATTTGGGATGGGAGGTTGGTGCAACTCTGCATTACTAAGAGCAAGAAGTGGGACTTTGTGATGGTTGCTGCGGTAAGTAAAAAAAAAGTCCTTCCATGTTGCGTCCTGGGCACTGAACCTCAGTGCTAACACCGATGATCAGGTTGGTCTGCTCTGACAGACTTCGCCTTTGCCATCCTCCCATGGTTTCACAATCTGGAACTTGCGTATGCCAACCGCAGAGAAGAATTTCCTCGGCGTTTGTATGAGTCTCGGCGCTCTGTAAGTCTCGTTCTCGCTAGATGCTGGAGGTAAATTCATCGCCAGAATGCTGACACACTATCTTAGGTCTGGCATCATTGCCATTGTCAAAATCACCCAGATGCGCTGCAAGTTCATCGCTAAGGATCTCACGCGTAAGCTAGGAATGGCTGCTGTGATTATCTGGAAAAGCAAATAGCCTAACATACCTACTTCTTACAGATGATTCCGTCCCCCTGGTTATCTTGACCTTCGCCGAGAGCTCGATTATGGTTATGGCAGGCTCGGTCCCATTCTTTCGCATTGAAATCACCAAGATCTATCGGATACTCCGTCAGTGGGTGTTTCGGTTGCGGAGTAACGGCCCAGAAGTCGCTCTCCAGCCCTCCTTCTCCTCGACCACGCCGCTTCACGAGCACGGCAACAGGACCACCATGCACCAGCCCCACGCAATTCCCCTGCATTATCTGCTCGAAGACGACAGAAACATCATCCGGACGAGCGAAGTCTTCGTTCGCTACGAAGGAAACACACAGCAGGTGGATGGAGTTGGCAGGCGCAGGGAGACGTGGCAGGACCCGGCTAGGGCGGCCTTCCCGTTGCCTCGGATGCCAAGGTGAGGGTACATGTGAAGAACGGGACCATTGAGGTTGAAGTGACATGACGGGAGGATGACGAGGGGAACTAAGAATGGATTGGAGGTCTCGACCGTAGACTGGAGGCTATCGATACTGGGGAACTATCCCGGAGACAAGGAGTTTTACCCCCTCTATTATCACTAAATCCCGAGCCGACTCAAGGTTCCGGAGTACTATATGCCGTTGCCTACGTGGATTTTCATTCTAAGCCCGCTGCTCTTGCTCATATTAGCTTGCACTTGCCACCCAGGGTGCGATGCATACAGGGTTCGACGAAATTCCACAAGATCGATCCCGGGGGCTACCAATACCAGCCTTGGCCTCCACCCCACCTTGTCTAGCAGATCATCATCAATGGTGAGAGCAGGCCAAACTTATTGTGTGTAGATTGGCTAGCTGATTACCTACTCCCTGCTCTCGCTGGGGAGGCAAGAGAGGCGTGGGAAAGATATTAGGAAACGGCATGCAAATGAAATGCATTCCAGAAATACAGATACACATGTACAAAGCAATAACTACAACCTCCCAGAGCCTCGGTCCGGCATATCCAGTCTGCTCGCTGTTGAAAATGCGAAGGGTATCGATGTTGAAACGTCGCGGTGGCCGGCCATCCCGACCCATACTCACACGGACAGATCCTCACCCCAAACCTCCTTAGCAATCTCGATCTCCAGCCTAACCTTTGCCCACTGCTGCTCCTCAGTCAGATCATTCCCCTCCATCGTCGAGCTGAACCCGCATTGATGCGAAAGACACAGCTGATCCAGCCCCCGCGGACAAAACTGCGCCGCCTTCTTCAGCCTCCTCACAATATCCTCTTTGTCATCCAACTCGGCCTTCTTACTCGACATAACCCCCAACACAACAATCTTGTTCTCCGGCAAGAAGCGCAGCGGCGAGAAATCCCCCGACCTCGCATCGTCATATTCCAAGAAGTACACATCCACATCCAGCTCCTTGAACAGCACCTCGGCCACAGGCTCATACCCGCCCTCGGCAAACCACTGCGACCTGAAATTGCCCCTGCACAGGTGAATCCCCACGACCATATCCTTCGGGCGCTTGCCGATCGCCCTGTTGATCAGCGCGGCATACTGCTTTGTCAGCTTCTGCGATCCTCGCCGTGTCGCTTGGCCGCCTCGGCCCTCATCCCCTCGTCGCACAGATACGCCAGGTTGGTATCGTCCAACTGGACAAACCTGCACCCTGCCTCGTACAGCGCCGCAATCTCCTCTTGATACACCCTCACCAAGTCCTCAAAGAAACCCGTCCAGCGTGGGATACGCCTCGGCCGAGATGGCCTCCCGCCGCCACGGAAGTGCACCATGGTCGGGATGGGATGCACACCTTGGTCGTGGTCACGCTCTTCCCTCCTGCCCCGCTTCCTTCTCCCTCACGCCCTCGACAAACTTGTAGTCCTCCACCTGCACCCCGCCCTCCGGCCTCCCCAGCTTCCCGACAACAACCACCTTGGGCGGGGTCACGCCGTGCGAGGTGACGTTGGTGCTGGCGACGCTCCCCTGGCGCTCGACGCGGTCAGCCGCTGCAGGAAGTCGATGTGGAACCAGCGGCG
The DNA here is from genome assembly GCA_031001845.1 of Achaetomiella virescens. Lineage (NCBI taxonomy): Eukaryota > Fungi > Ascomycota > Sordariomycetes > Sordariales > Chaetomiaceae > Achaetomiella > Achaetomiella virescens. The sequence continues at coordinate 25,588 of JARNGD010000159.1, forward strand.
GCGGAACTCGCCGTCCGTGACGGACTGCAAGCCGCTGGCGATCTGCTTGCGGACCACGGCGGCGATGTGCTCGTCCTCGAGCGCGCGGAGATCTTGCGGGGAGATGGGCGACGCCGTGTCGAGCGTCTCGCGCGCCGCGATGATCCCGCGCGGGCGCAGGAAGGAGCCGACATGGTCGGCGCGATAGACGCCTGCGGGGAGCGGCATAGCGGCGGTGGCGGCCGGGGTCGAGGGACCGGGGATGGAATGGAATGGGATGGGACCGGTGCGGTCGGATGTGTGTCTCACCTGACGTGACGCGGGACGGTAGCGCCGTGTGAGACCCTCGGAGCGGTGCGGTGCGTTTTCGCGGGCCGGGCAATTCGGTCCGTTTCTCTGTCTTTGGGATGGTTTTGTGCTCCTGCGGGATCGCGGGACTGTGTGCGACGGGGGACAGAAGTCCGGCGGTTGGGGTTGGAGCGGGATCCGGTTCCAGGGTTTTGGATCGTTACTGGTAGACCAGCAGTCGCTGTGGTACCTGGGCGGTGCAATAACGAGGCAATCTGACTGTTCGGGCAGAGAAGGTGGTACAGGGCGTGCGCAGTGCCGTGATATTTATTGCAGCCTGACGGTCAGCCCGGCAATGCTGGCCCCCTATCATGATCCTGCCGAGCGCCATCTGGCATGATCCATCGTCCACCCCGGAATCAATCCGCAATCGGCGAAGCGCAGCTCCACGGTGATGCAAAACATCCACTGTGCCACGCGCGGCAGTTTTGCGACTCCATCGCCGTTGACAAGATGTGCGGGGTAAGGGAGTCGGATTGGCGGCTGCGCGCGGGGTAATGAAGGTCGAGATCGACAGAAATGGCGTCTCGGAGAAACAGATTCCCCTCACGGATCCAGCGCCCGGTTGATGGAAACGCGGCACTGCAGGCGCTCGGCCGGATTGCCGAGACGCGACGCGCGATAAACGAGGGATGGAGGCGATAAGCGCTGAAGGCTGACGGCAGTTGCTTTTTTGGTGAGAATTTGGGAAATGATGTAAAGACTTGGTTCTGGTTAGGCAGCTGATAAACAGCTGGTCGAGAGTGCCTGTTTGTTGGTCACATGCTGCCGTCGCGATGTTGTTCCCCAGGTGACTTCCCCGTTGACCCGTCGCAGGATCAGACAAACCAAATAATAGAATCTTGACTGTTTGCGTTTCCCTTGTGCAACCTCGCAAAAGCATCATAAATCTCACCTGCATCCTGCCGCCCAACATCGGAGCTGACGAATCTAGGCGCATATCGGTTCAATGTCAACAGCATGCTGTGCGACTCGCTGTGGCACCGGCAGCTCTTCAGCTGTCGAGGATCGTCGCAGGGTCGCAAAACGGCGGTGTGGATGTGTCTGCGGTTTTCTGCCCATTCTTCATTTCATCCTCTTGCGCGCCACGGGAAACCCTGAAAATCGGCACCCCAAGTCGAGACCGCGCAGATGTCCACTTCCTGACTCCGCTACTCAGGGGCGAAGAGGGTCTCGACCAAAAGTCTTGGCTTGGAGACCATGGAAAAGGGATAAGCTATCGCAAAATCGCAAATAGGGAGGCAGAAAACAGCGCGACGTTGAGGATGCAGCTGAGATGGTGATCGGTATTGTATTTAAAAATAAAAGTTAAGGCTTTATTTACAAGCACAGGTTACAAAGACCCAGCCAGACGAAAGGGAAGATAAGATCGTGTCACATCTCTCAGCACAGATCCCCACACTAAAACATGACCACCAAGCCCCACTTCTTCACCACTTCACGGCACTGTCCAACCACACCACAAACGAAGACACCTGTTGCGAGTCATGGCGATGATGCGGTTCAGAACCCAATAAAATAAATTATTGCATTAGCTTGGGTATCCTGCTTTTAAAAGACAGAGGCAAGCAAGCGCAATGTAGTGTGTGACTGGCCAATTGGCACGAAAAAACGCCGTGGCATCGAATCCTCGTCATGATCATACCTCCTCTCCCCCACCGTTCTAGACAGTCTGCTCGGCGTTCTTGGCGAGGTAGGCATCGTCGCCATGGGCACGGCTGGCGGCGAAGGTGGAATGGGGCTTCCACTTGGCCGACGTGCGCGGCGTGGTCTCCTCCATCATCTTGTCGACCTGCTCGAGCGACAGGCCCTTGGTCTCGGGCACCAGGAAGTAGGTGTAGACCAGGCCAGCGTGCATAGGCCGCCCCAGACGAAGAACACCGAGGACTTCATGTTGCCGCGCGTCTTGCCGCCATGTAGGGCGTGATGACGGCAATGATGGTGTTCCACAGCCAGTTGGACGGGTCGAGAGGCCGACGCCACGAGAGCGGATCGGGAGAGGGAAGATCTCGCCGATGACGATCCACGCGCCGGGGCCCCAGGTCGACGGAAGAAGAAGAAGATGGCGATGAAGGCGATCTGCGCGTTGACGGCGGGCACGTTGCTGGCCAGGCTGTGGTCCGGGTCATCGGGAGCGGGTCGGGGTAGGTGTGGTTGAAGCCGACCGTCACGCCGATGATGGCCACAAGGAACTGGCAGATGAGCATGCCGAGCGCGCCCCAGAAGAGGATGGTGCGGCGGCCGAAGCGCTCGACCGTGTAGAACGAGATCGGGGTCGAGCACACGTTAATGATGGTGAAGACCATCGAGATCAGGAAGGTGTTGGAGATGGCACCGGTCGACTGGAGGAAGGGAGTCGAGTAGTAGAAGATGAAGTTGACACCAGTCCTAAGCGCGCGGAAAGATTAGCGAGGATCATACATTGTTTGCTTGACGGAGCCGTCACTTACCACTGCTGCATCATCTGCAGAGAAGTACCGAGGATGGTCTTGCGCAGGTTAGAGTTGGCCTTCCAGAGCGAGCCCTTGAAGCAGTTGGCCCAGCTGCCAAACCAGGTGGTCGACGGAATCAGCTGACGCTCGTACTCCTCGTTGGCGACGATCTCGGCAAGCTCGACCTGGATATACTCGGAGTCGGCCTTCTGGCCACGGAGGCGCGAGAGGGCGTTGGTGGCAGCGGTGATGTTGCCACGCTTGACGAAGTAGCGGGGCGCGTCGGGCAGGAAGAGCAGACCACCGCCGAGGATGAGGGCCCAGGCGAACTGGATGGCGATGGGGATGCGGTACGAGCCAGTGTCGGTGCGCTTCTCAGTCGCATAGACGACACAGGACGCAAGCATGATACCAATGGTGATGCAGAATTGGTAGCCAGCAACCAGGGCGCCACGGACCTTGCGGGGGCACTGTGGTACCGATTGTTAGCGACTGAGGGACGACTGTCAAGATATTGCTCGGCTTACAATCTCGGACATGTACAGAATGACGATGGCTGACTCGAAGCCGACACCAAAACCGGCGATGAGACGACCAGCGACAATGGCACCGAGGGCGTCGCCCAGACCAGTGATCATCTGGATGATGACTCCGATCATGTGAGATAAAGCAGCCAATGATGACAGTCCACTTGCGACCGATGAAGTCGGCGACGTCACCGGCGATGAGAGCGCCGAAGAAGGTACCGCAGGAGAGAATAGAGACGATGAGAGAGTGTGTGGGATTCCGAGACTTCCTTGGCGTTGATGCCCTCGACGGCATGAATGAAGATTTTAGAGCCGAGGACACCGTTGATGTAACCCGAGTCGTAGCCGAAGAAGATACCGCCGAAAGAGGCGAAAGCACAGATGAGGTAGGCCTTCCAGTGACGGGCGCCTCAATGCGCTCGACATCCTGGGTAGTCGCGAGGCCGGCGATGTGGTCGGCTGCCGCAGCCGTGGCCTCCTTCTCGGTAGCCGACATGGTGGTGATCGGACCGCCTGTCGATGTTTTGGACGATGTTCCGAAAAATTGTCGACTCTGGTGAAGAGTTGGTGAGGCGGGATGCAGAAAGAAGAGACAAGATCGACGGTTGGGGGAAGTGGACGGAGAGATCGGTACTAATAAAGAAGTGAGAGTGGGTTGAGGTGTGAAATGTGAATGAGGGTGGAAGAAGAAGGTGTGGCTCCAGATTGGAAGTTTTCCTTATAGACACGCCTGGCCTGTCCTGGCAGAGGACCCGACTGATTCTGACATTTCCATTCACTGGGCGTTCCAGCTTGGGATGAACAACACTGTGCGAGTGAAAAAGTGGGTCTCCAGGATCTCCTGGGTGTATTGGGGAGGCCCAGTACCCAGTGGCCCCGACTTGGCAAACAACGAACTGGGGTCAATTTCGCCGCTGTCCCGCCGGATCGTTTGCATTTGGTCTGCATTGGTTGCATTAGTTTGAGTGCGGGGACCCATTTTGGCCCCGCGGGGATGGGGCATGGATGGGGCATGGATGGGCACATGCAGAATACCGCCGAGCATCAGAGGCACCTCCTGGCTCGTTACAACATCCGGGGCTTTTTCCTCTGCAGAAGCACCGTCCCCAAACCCTCCCAGTTCCCCGGGTACGACCCCGGCGAAACTCCACGCGACAACTCTCCGGGGACTCCAGACGCAGTGGGAATGGCCGAGCTGAAGCTGGAGTCGCCGTCGCAGCTCCCCGCGGGCAGAACACAGGGTCATGCGAAGAAAGATCTGGGCGGCGCATGCCTCGAAAAAAGCGCTTGAAATTGGCCGAGTCGGTCCGGTGCGTTGCATCCTTTCGATGCCATGCCGAGATCCGGCTTCGATTCGCTGACGCTGCTGCCCTTGTAGGGTTGCACACGTCGAACGGGCAGCCAACCTGCATCGTAATACTTACGGTACAGTACAAGATATTGCAGGGACGACCGAGGTCACAATTGGTCCTGCGGAATGTGGGCGCGTTATGAATGGTAGCAAGCGAAAACCATCGTCCCTGATCTTCACGGTACCGGAACAGGAACCGCTTCGAGCTTGAGCCCAAGATTTCTGCTTCTCGTATCCGAACATTCGTTTGAGTCCTGTCTTTGCCCCCAACGAAACTACACTACTCCTTTCATAGACACCCCCAAACCGCTCTAGGCAAAAAAGAAGGCCAGCTCTGCGATGCTCTCACATGCAGATGCAGGAAGACACGTCAGGGTCCACGACCGCGCGATGGCACCACCGCCGGCACCATTCGGCCTTTGGCACGGCGGTATTCTCGTCGCCTCGCCTTCCGGGCTCGATCTCGGCCGCTCTCATCATCAGTCCGTCAGTCAGTGCCGCCGGCCACCTGACTCCACAAAAGGTCTGGGCTTGGTGTGGCGGCGCCGAACGCCTGCTTGTTGGCGTCGTGTTCTCGCCAGGCTGGATGGGGCCCTTCGCTTGTCTGTTCCTGAGGATGATGGAGAAAGACAAGGAAGCCGCGGCTAAAAACGGTCCTTTTCTGCTGGACTTCTCCTGTCTGCTTTCTCTGAGCGGGCTCTGCTAATTTGGGGCCCCACGACGGCACACGCGATTCCATCCCCACGCGTTCCTCCAGGCTTCTCCAGGCTTCTCCAGGTCGGGCCAGGCCGAATCTTCCGATCGTCTTTCTGCTGCTCTGTTATCTTGCTTCCACCGATGCCTTGCATCCGTGCCCAAAAGTCCTGCCTGGGGAGGAGGCCCCGCCTCTCACGGGTCGATGACATGTGTGGCTGTCTCGGCGCCCGCTAGCAGCCTTGAACAGCCGTCAATGGCCAGCCCTGGGTTTTCTATCCTTTCTTCTCCACTCCTCTCCCACAAAATTCCTGCCTCCACAAAATTCACTGATGCGAACCCCCACTGCAAATCTTCCTCCAGTTTCTGGCTGCTCACGTTGTTTACTGTCTCCGCCCTCACCCCATGGGCCATCGCCGGCGAGGCCGTTTCTTCCCTTGGCAGATCCAAACTTGTTCGCTGCCCCACTGACAGCTGAACTGTGGAGCCGCTCCAGAGCGCCGAGATCAGACGGTCCAGATCCGAATCGCCTCTAAAATATTCCCAGCTCATCAAACTGTGGTCTTCGCACGGCCAAGGACTCGCTGAGAAACTTCAGAATGGGAGCATCGAGAGACTGCGGCAGCATCATCAGAGTGCAGCTGCTGGCCGGGAGCAGCTGTCCCTCCGGCCTTGCCAAGTTCAGGTAACCACCCGCATCTGTCGCGAAGGATTCTCTCCATCCAGTCAGCGCATCGAGGGATCGGGCCGAAAGGCATCCGCATCTGTTGCATCATGTGGGCTCATTGGGCGGCTTAATAGTCAAAAAGAGAACCACTCCGACCAACGATTTCGCGGTCAATGGCGAAGGGATAAAGAGTTGGCCACACTCACGTGCCCGAAAGCTTCCGAGTCCGGGATCGTGACTTGAGAGCTTCACCCAGTCCCTGGTTGTGTCTTCAATAAGATTCCCGCGAGAAGGCAAGGTCTTCGGGCAGTGACGCCCATCCTCGCCACGCCTTCCATCTTCCCCCACATCGCCCAAAATTCCAAGGTCGCCATTGCTCTTCGTCATCACTGGCCTCATGACCTCAACAATGGTCGCTGGCAACGAGCCGAGAGCTGCGCGAGCACCGATTAAGCCTGTCCCGCCCTTCCCAGGTTGAGAGAGCTCAAGCGAACTTTCCAATGGAACTCGCATCCTCCAACAAGGGCCCCTGTCCTTACCCAGCCGCCACAGTGCCGGTGGCGTCCTCCCGCTTGTCACGCTACTGAACTTACTACATTACAGTGCCGCAGGAGAGTAAGGTAATCGCCAGCCGTTGACGGGACTAACCTTGGCAACCGTCGTGCTGACCACCGCCAAGCATGCGCCCCATTGCGGGGAAAAGCTTGAAAGTTGGAGGCGATTGGCGAGTGTGTCGGCTTCCTGCCGCTATGTCGCGAAGCGGCTGCGCAATTCTCGCTCCAATTGGCTAGAGGACCGCGAAAGACGCACGCAGAGAAAAAAGAGGATATCTTCGCCGCCGATCATCCGGGTTTCTGAGAACAACAAGAGAAGCTGGATTTGGGATCCGGGTGCAAACAGCACCAGGACCATACCAAGCGCAACGGTTAAGTACACAATATGGTAAGGTTCCTTCCCTTCTCCTGTCAGATTATGGAAACGCTGACAGACCTGCTCTGCAGACACCATAGCGCCACGGTCTTTCAAGGCAACGCAGATCTGCCGTCCCTGCCAACCGCACCGAGAACCAGGAACGCACCACATAGCACAATAAACGAAAATCGACCGCCCAAGAACAAGGTCGAGGGGCCATTTGTGGCAGCCACGCCACAACCATGAGATCTCGGAAACTCCGTTTTTCCTTTGAACAGTGACGAAGGGTGGGTAATGGGTGGTAACACAACAGCTGCCTCCGTTTCCCATTTGCTGATCTGGAAGCCTGGCCGAAAATCGCGGTTTGGCTCGTAATTACCGTACGGGCATTTTTGAACATCACAACACTGTTGCAGCTTCCGCAGCTTGGGCTTCCCAGGCCTTTTCGCTCTTAAACTCCAGGCTTCCCAGACTTCCAACCTTCACGGTCAGCCTCTCGCCTTCCGCCTTCTCTTCAACCCGCCAGGGCAGTGCTCTCCGCCCGATCATGCGATCATGCGGTCATGCGCTACCCCAACACCGCCTCGAATTGGCTCCTGAACCTGCATGGACCAGACATGGATGCCGGCTGAGACCACTGGCCACCCCGGCATAGAGTCGCTGCCAAGTGCCGCCAGTCGCTAGCGCGCTGCCGGCTGATGTTGCGTTTGCCGGGGCTGGTGGCGGAGGACACCCCCTTGCCTCCGGCAAGGTTTCCCAAGCGCTTCTTGGTGCTTTCTTGCATGGAGAATCGGAATGGGATTTTGCAGACGCAGCAAACGAGAATGGATGAGTAGCCGGAAGAGAGAGCAATTTTGAGACCTTGTTTGAGAAGGATATCGGGTGATTCAGAGAAGTACTCTTGAGATCCATATTTTCAAACTGCTAACGGTTCCATCGACGAGATCGGATTCCTCAGCGATGCTTCTTCTCCCAGTCCTATGTCGCGCAAGGACTTCCTCTCACTCGCCAAGCCCGCATCCAAGCCTAGAGCGCACAGAGAAGATCGCATCTCGGCGGGATGACTCCGACAGCGCCACTCCCCAAAAAACGAACGCTCTGAACAATCATCATTATGCCTCTCCCTGATATCTCCAAAACTCTAGCCTCAGCTGTCATGTTCAACCGACGTCTGAATACCATTATTCAACGACGCCGCCACCAAAGCCCCCACCCCACCCCTACAACAACGACGAGAGCAAGACAAACCCCCAGCATCTGCCTCCGCTCCCGCCGTCGCATCTCGGCAGCCTGCCAGTAAAACTGCTCCGACGCCCGCTGGAGCGCTTCCATCTCTTCTTCTGTTGGGAGGCGGCGCTCGAGGATGCGGTCAATTTCGGAGAGGGCGGCGGCTCGCAGGTCCAGCGCAGCTTGGCGGGCTAGCGTTTCGGCTGCTTCCTGGTAGGCTCGTGCTTGGGTTGTTTCATGTGGCATGGTGGATGCTGTTTTACAAGTGAGCGATGTCGCCAGATGCTGAAGACTTAACGCGGATACGGAGCTGTTCACATATTTTGGGATACCATCCAAAAGGAGCTTCAAAGGGTTGGACGGTCGGGGCCGTTGACCTTTTGATTGGGAAGGTGAGTCTTGAGGAAGTGGCACAGCCTCATGCGGTGAGCCAAGACCGATAATGCCTCGGGCAGTGCAGCCGAACTGGGCAACCTCCGCGTTGCGGGAGAGCATCAGATGCGTCATGGTAAGAATTACCTGTCTTCTCAGAGACCGAGCCACACATTGGCCATTCTGGTGTTGGAGGCTCGTTAACACAGCGTTACCTGCTCTAAGTCTCGCCCCTGCTTGAGTACCGTTCATCATCCCATGCACATAACAGCTCCCAACCAGCTGATAGCATCCCAGATAGTCCTTACGCCTTCGGAGCAGGAGCGGCAGCTGCACACCGCGGATAGCTCAGATCTCATCTCCGCTCTGGAAACACGAGGCTAAGCTGGCAACTCGGCACCGTCGCGTTCGTGCAAGCTGTGGGTACCGGGATGCGGCAGCGAGCACTCTGGCAAGAAAACGGTTTTGGTACTCGTCGATCTCGGCGATAGTGGCTCCAAACTCTTTCCCCAATGTCTCATATATAGTTAGTCGATCTTGTCCATGTTGACCGCAAGCCAGGCCATGCATCAGAATCCAATAACCTGGACGTTAAAAGCGAGTTGCAAGACGAGCATCAAGATTGTCCTTCCTTTCGACGCCAGCATGTGTGCCGGATGCTCAATTAGATCCGTGAGCGGAAGCTCAGGGAAGGGTTCTTGGTCGACAGTATCGACAAACAGGCCGCTGAGGGACATCAAATTGTTGATGCCAGGAATCATAGTAACCGTGGAAGTGGGGTGTCTCCCGCGGCGCTCTAGCGCTCTGCAACGATAGAGGAGCGGTGCAGGATCTTGCGAAATTTATTTGACATCGTGAAGTCCGGTATCCAAGACGGTATCGGTGCTTCCGACCTTTGTGCAAGCCCTCCTGTCAATAAAAGTTCGACCCCAACACCCTTCTTCCAAAGAAACCTCCTGATGTTCGAGATCACCATCTCGATCGGGGCCAAGTAGTCGGGTCGGAGCTCAGGCTCATCTCGTACAACATCACTCGCCAGCCCAGCCAGGGCAAAATATCTGTCCCTCCGTCTTGTCGCCTTTAGACTTCGAAGCATTTCGAGCACGTTGAAGAAATCCAGCCTGCTTCCCCCATCCACATCGCGCATCCACGTGCCTTGATGGGCTCGCAGCAGCTCCCGGCCTTCAGGGGTACGCTGCAGGATGTGTATCTGCCGCCGATATGCCATCATGCTAAACACAATCCGCCGGAACATGCTGAAGCCCGTGCCTTTCCTTGCCGGCATGATGCCCGCTCCTAGGATAAGCAAGGTAGCTCCTACCAGCTCGCGCCAGTCTACCTCCCTCTCCCCGCAGATCATCATCACCTCCCGCGCTAGCACAAACTCCTGAACGATCCAGAGCCTAGAAACCACGGCCGTTGAAAAACTGCGCCACTGCATCCCACTTCTCGTCCGTCTTTTGTGGCAACTCCACCGCTTCCAAACGCCTCCCTCTGCACCTCACTGGGTGCCTGAACCCCCTCAACACAGCCAGTTCGTCGTCAGTCATCACAATCTCCCTCCTACTGTCCGTCACCGCCCCAGCCCAGATGTCTGACCTCCTCTGGAGACACTTTCCGGCACCGGCCAGCAGCCCACTGTGGAGTTTTTGCGTTGCTCATGAATTGATCCTATAGAAAAGAAACAAGAGGCAAAGAAATCCTCAGCTAGAGAATACTTCCTATGTGAACCGATCACACCTATCCATTGCCGTTGGAGGTCTCTGACCTCCCACACTTGCAGATCGCCCCGCCTGCCTTTGTTGCCGTAATGGCTATCAACCAACCATTGCACCCATCGTCCCACTTCTTCCACCTTCCATAGACATCATACACCATCGGTTTTCCCTACATTTGAGCCCACCACGGCAACAGCTACTAGTACCTAGAGCTTAGCATTCGACGGCCGCGGACAGTTGACCTTCCCCATCTCCGACGGTGCAGCGAGAACCTTCTCCAATCTATCTATCTCCCGCGCAAAACGGGCTCATCCTCCGTCTCAAACGCCCCGCCAAATCCCTGCAGCAAAACTGTCCCATCCTCACAGACCAGGAACGAGTGCCGTCTCAAAAACCCACCGTACGTAATGCCCAGCGCGTGTAGTCGCCGCAGAGCATCCTCGCACTTCTCAAAATCAGCGGGGCCCGCCTCGCGCGCCTCAGCAATGCGCTCCAGCAGGAAGCCGACGACGCGCGTGCCGTTGTCGGTGATATGGCCCAGGAACCGCGGCGCCAGGCCTATATCCCGGGCCTGGATGACCGAGTATATGTGACTTTCATTGGCGATGGGCCCGTCCAGGCCTGGCTCCCAGGCCCAGACGCCGATGACCGGGTTCGGCTTGTGGAGTTCCTCCGGGTTGGGGAGGACGGCGGCATGGAGATGGACCATGCACTGGATGTCGGTATGTGGATAGTAATAATCGCTGTCGTTGTCGTTGGCGGGTTGAAGCTTCTTGCGCTGAGCGTAAAATGCGTCGAGCAGGTCGGTGAGGTCGAACTTGGTGTTGACGTTGCATCAAGCTGGACCGGCGTCCCGGAGGATTACAGCCTCATCCAACGGAACTGATTCGGTCAGGGCGAGGGCATACTTGCCCTTGGCATTGCCGCTGCCACCACCCGGGATGACCAGATGGCCAAGGTTCCAGTCACCGGCAGGAACGGTGTCAAAGGCAAGGAGCTTGTCGCGGTCATCGGGGATGGCCGGGAACGGGCGGCGTCACGATGAGTTGGACTGGTGAAATACCTAATGACAGGACTGGGATGGGAGCCTCACGACTGCTGGGGACACGGATACGATAAAGGTGCCGAACCGTTTGGCCAGTCCTGGACGGCGCTCTCCACAGTGAATGGAAGTGACAATGCCATGTTTGATGCGACGTGGGAGGTAAACAGCTGCAAGTAAGCTACCTGTGTGGAGTTCCGTTGTTCAATTGAAGATGCAACGGGAAAGCGTCAAAACGTGACGAGGAATTGTGTCTGCTCTCTGTTATGTTTAGGAAGCTCCCAGGACTTGACCGTTCTTTTCTTAGTCCTATTGTGACTATTACATCGGTCTGAAATGCCACGCACTTCGCCCTAATAAAGGGTGAGATATATGCACCTACGCCGTAGAACTGTGGTGCAATGCCAACTTGTGGTGGGGACCCACTGGTCCCACGCCTTCATCTCGGCCATCCACCCCCTGCCCCTGAGTTCGCCCATCTTCCACTCCTTTCCAACAACAACAACAACAACCACAACACCATAGCGAATATCACCACTTTCGCCGGCCGTTGTGCCGTCCCTCTCCCCCTTACACAACTTCGGTGGGCAGGATGCGGCGCGTGCTGCAGCGCAGCCCGGTGACCACTGCTGTGATTGGTCCTTGCCATTCTGGACGACAAGCCTGGGAGCTGCATCTGCATGCTGCACGATACACGATTTACGATGCACGCTGACTGCGCCCAATTGGGCAACATGCGTGTGGCGTAACGTTGGCCCTTCGCCTTTATTATGCTGCTAACAAGGCTACCAGGTATCCCATACGCTGAAGGCAATGTAAGCCAAGCACTTGGTTCTGCCTAAGTAGGTACCTAGTGTATATGTCCGCCATGTATATCTTCGAATGGCCAGCATCGCTAACTTTATGAATAGCCTGCTTGACAAGCAAGTGAGCGACCACCTTGCTCCGCGACACAACACCTTTAAATTCAGTACCCAATTTTCTTAACAGGCCAACATGCCATCTACTTCGAAGAAAGCCCAGATCATCTTGGCCCTTGAGGCTCTTATAACAAGAGAGATTTAAGTGTATCCACCACAGCCAAGATCTACAACGTCGACCGTAATACTCTCAGGCACCAACGCGCCGGCCGGCCTGCACGGTGCAATACCCTGGCCAACTCGCGTAAGCTCACAGATTTAGAAGAGAAAACGATACTTTAATATATAGCTAAGTCATCTGAACGTGCATTTCTACATAACGTTAGATTGAGTAGTATAGAAAACAGAGCAAACTAACTACAGCTGTAACGGTCTTAGACGCGTTTCGCAACTATCTGACGACGGCTTTACGATTATAACCAATTTTGAGAAAATAAGAAAAAGAAGAAAAAGACAGCGGAACAAATGACGTGGCATCTGCATGACCGGAGGGGTTGCAGCGGCCCAACAGGGTAGGCGCGATGAGAGTCGTTTCCCAGAAGGTTGATGTTGCTACAAGCGGTTGCTCAGGGAGGTCTTCAAGGGTCGGGGTTGGATGAAGGTTGCCGAGGCTACTGCAGGGCTCAGCCCCTTACAGTCAGCGGCGAGTACAATTCATATTATAGGGCTAAGCTAGTAGTAAGGTACAAACCCTGGAGATAGTTTGAGTCATGGGATTAAGATCGACCCGGAAATCAAGAGTGGTATGTGATACTGTATAGTCTACTTTGAATAACATCCCGTAACACAGCAGAGAGGGAACGACTCGACGAGTGAGGGAAGAGAAAGAGAAGGTCGAGCTAAATTGAAGGCATATCGGAATATAACTTCTTAATAGTACTAGCAAGGTGGGAGTCCTCAAAGAGTTCCTAGAAACATTTAAAGTCTTTGAAAACAACCTCCACGTCCGCATGACTCCTGTCTCCGCTTCTGGCACCAAAGACGCCGAGTAATGGGCCGGTGAAGTCGTATCCCGTCATGTCTGATGTGCCAACAGAACCTACCTGGATCCAATTTTGCTCTTCCACTGTCCGGAAGCAGAATTCATATGTAGAGGCGGAGTGGCGAATCTCAAACTGCACACACTCGGCAGGCTCGACATCTCGCGTAGCGCTTTCGACGGCGCCCTTGGCCTTGTTCAGAAAGTGAAAACGCACCTGACATGTTGCCGAGTCGTAAAGCAACTGCGCGTAACGGTGCTCATCTTTGTATAACGCCACTCCTGCTGTGAACTCGTGCCGGGCTTTGGATGACGGATCAAGCATCAACGTCGCCGCGACCCGTCCGTCAAGCTTTCGCTGCCTCATTCCCACAAACGATACAGGGTCATCGGCGTTACAAAAGTCTGAACAGCCCGCAATCAGCCGCATCGTCCCATCTTCTAAAATCCGGAACTTGGAGGGATCCATGTCGCGAAATAAATAGATGCGTCGCCTGCAATGGGCCCCGGTTGCGTACCTTGACCAAGACCAGTACCAGGAACGACAACGGTCGGCTTAACAGGGTCGATGCTTGGCCACCCATCATCGCGCCAGTGTACTTTCGACAAAAAGGTCTCTCTCCCCATCGGAAAACGAGTCGGCTCAAACTTCCGCACGCCCAGCACCACGGCCCACCACTGACCCTGCTGATCGACAAAGATGTCGGCTTGGCCCGTGTGCTGGACGTGTTCACCTGCCCTGTCCACCTTCGTGAGGATGGGTTGTCGGGGCACGGCTCGAAGGGGCCCCAGATGGACGTGGAGCGGGCGACCGAGACTTGGTGGTGCTCAAAGGTGCCGCCTTCGGCGATGAGGAGGTAGTAGAAGGCGCCTCGCTTGTAGCTGTGAGGGCCTTCGGGGTCAATCTTGGCGGAGCCAGTCCAGAGGTCCTTTTGGGGGGAGAGAGGTTGGCCGGTGGCGAGGTCAATCTCGAATTGTTTGATTGTGCAGGATGGTTGCTGGGAGTAGTCTACTACGAAGGAACCTTGGATGTAGGCGCGGTTGCCGTCGAAGAAGAGGCTCGGGTCGATGCCGTGGAAGTCAAAGAAGATGGGGTCAGTCCATGTATTTGAGTAGATGTCGGTGCAGGTAGTGTAGAAGTTTTGGTGGGTGGTGGTGCCGTTGTCCTCTTTGCGAGCGGCGTAGGTTGGTGCAAATCACGTAGAACTTGCCGTTGTCGTGGCGGATGGTTGGGGCATAGAGGGCCGGCCGCCGCAATCAGGGTTTCCCCATTTGCCAGCGATATCAAGTCGGTGCCGCTCCGACTGAGGCTGATTTTTGGAGGGGTCATTGACTGCGTGGCCTGGTAAATGACGTGTGAGCGCATGTTGAGACAAAGTTGACATATGCATATTGGAACTCGGACGTGCCTATCAGCCTCCAAGCGGCCAAGTCCGTGGATGCATACACTGGATCCCCGGAAGATGTGGAACGAGGGTTGACCAAGAATATGTGCCATCGACGAGAACAATAGAAGGGTCCGGAGCAAACCCATATGATGGGGTTTCGTGATAACAGATTCTGTCATGGTTGCTATGGATGAAGCTTCCCCAACTCCGTTGCGTCTTCCACGGTTCGGTCTACGAGCGCACTTATTAGGCCCCTGCCTCAGAAGCTCAAGAGGAAAGTAAGGCGATAATACTGCTTCGCAACAGTCGGTGGGATCTGCAACCTTGCTCGGGCTTCCCCGCGCGGGGCCCCGGTTCCGGGCCCAGGTCCCGCGACTTGGCTTCTGGAGGCATGGTTTTAGCCTAAATTAGCCCACGAGGACCTACTATAACTAGGTCTAGTTGGTATGCTATCACATCCAAAGCAAGGTATTTTAGCCTTCATGCATGCTGAAGCAACCCACGTCTCTTGGCAACGCAGAGAAGATCAACGAAGGCCTCGTCCAGCAGAAGATCAACCTATCTGATTCGAGCGGATAGATCCCTTGAGCAGAGCCAAGTCGTCCTACATCGCTCTGACCAACCGAGGAGGAGCAAGATGTCCAGTGAGAGTGGAAGATGAGGCGAGCAAGTGAACTGCCGATATCGACTATCGAGAAGCGAAGCGTGAAGCTCCTCATGTTTACCCGCTCTTGGCTTGAGAGTTGCCAGGCGGTAACCGGTGCTTGGATCTCACCGCATCAAAACCCCATCCGCGGGCTTGTTGGCCTGCAGAACCTCGAGCCGTGATGTCCTGTCAGGCAAATAATAAGACCAGAGGTTGCCCTGCTCCAGATTGAGGTCCAGCAGACATTCTCCTCCGAGTGCCCATGCTTTGCATAGGCGTGTTTTGAGAGACATATCGTCCAATTCGTTTCACAACGCCGAAACTTCGACTCCTCAACACAATGCCTGACCACTTGGCGCCTGTCAAGCCGCCAAAGGGGCACTTCTTCCTTGCAGGAAAGACATTCCCCCGGGTACAGTGGACGAAGGAACCCCGGCTACGACTGCTCTACTTTTACATCCTCGCCCTCATTTTCACTAACACTGCCAATGGCTTCGACAACTCGATGATGTAGGTTGTCCTTGCAGTCGCACTGATTTGTTGCTGACCCCTTTCACATCACAGGAACGGCCTACAGTCTCTGTCCTATTGGCAGGACTACTTCAACCACCCGACGGGCCCGATCCTCGGCCTCTTCAACTGCGTCATGAGCGCCGGGGCTCTCGCCGGCCTGCTCTTCCTCCCCTTCTGCCTGGACCGACTTGGTCGTAAGCCGAGCTTGATTATCGGATCTCTGTTTATGCTGCTTGGCATCGGCCTGCAATCGGGGGCCTCGAACTTCTCCATGTTTGTCGGTGGACGGTTCATCCTCGGATTCGGAGACATCATCGTCATCTGCACCGCGCCTCTTCTCATCTCCGAAATTTCACCCGCACAGGATCGCGCCATCCTGGTCACCATCTCTGGCGCCGCCTACCACTCGGGCGCTTTCATTGCGGCGTGGGTGACTTATGGGACGTTGAAGATCCAGGTTAGTAGTCAGTTGAGAACCTTGGCTTTTGATATCTAACTGTTTCACAGAGCAATTGGTCGTGGAGGGCCCCCAGTTTGATTCAGGGCGTCTTCACCGTCTTTATGCTTTGTGTTGTTTGGTGGATTCCCGAGAGCCCCAGATACCACATCTCCCGAGACCAGCCCGAAAAGGCTTTGAAGACGCTTGCCTACTACCACGCCAATGATAGGGAAGACGACGAGGTTGTGCAGCTCGAGTTTACCGAAATCGCGACTGCCCTAGCCCTAGAGAAGGCGGCCGATAAATCTTCGTACCTAGACTTTGTCCGCACCCCGGGCAACAGGAAGCGCCTCATTATCATCATTTCGGTCGGCCTGTTTTCGCAGTGGTCTGGAAATGGGCTCGTGTCGTACTACCTCAACATCATCATGAGGAACATCGGCATCACGGATCCGGACACGCAGCTCAGGTTTAACGGAGGCATCACGACATTCAACTTGGTCACAAACATATTTTTTAGCTTCTTTGTTGATAAGTGGGGGCGGAGGCCCATCTTCCTGATCAGTACAGTCGCACCCTCGTCGCCTTCGTCATCTGGACCATCCTGTCTGCCCGATACGACATCAGCCCCAACTCGGGCATGGCCTCGGGTATCATTGCCATGATTTTCATCTACAACCTGTCGTACAATCTCAAGTAAGCCCCCTGCACCATCTCCACTGATCAGATGAATTAAGGAACACCACTGCTCGACAGATCCGGCCTTATCGCCACCTACACCACCGAGGTTCTCCCTTATTCCATGCGCGCCAAGGGCTGGACCATCATGGAGTATGCTCTGTACGGGGCCCTCTTCTTCAACCAATACGTCAACCCCATCGCTCTAGAGAACGTCGGGTGGCGGTACTACATATTCTACTGTTGCTTTCTGGCATTCGAGGTCGTGGTTGTGTACTACTTCTACGTCGAGACCCGGTACGTGCCACTGGAGGAGGTCGCCAAATACTTCGACGGCGAGGATATTGCCGCGGCTACAAACGCCGAGATGAAGCGGGTGGAGGAGAAGGAAGGTCCTGTTGTTGTGCAGCAAGACGCTTAGCGCCCCTTTATCGCGTCTCCAGTGCCGAGGAGAGATTCGGTGATGGCGATGTGCGGAGTTGAGTATCCTCGCTGCTTCGGCATTTTAGTAGCCCCTGGTACAGAGTACAAAGCCGTCAACAGGTACCCACTGGCCTCTTCGACCAGGCCATCTATGGGCACATGCTATACAATTCCTAACATGCTTGTTCTTGCACTCCTGTTGAGGTCTGGCCTGTGCGAGAAATCCCACCCTGCGTCGGTTTTAGCAGTGTGATTCGCCCACCTCAGATAGCTCACCATCAATGCATTACATCGCGCTCTTCATTTCTGGGTCCCCTGAGAGCTCCCTGTGAAGGCGACCTCTACAGCAGCGAAGCTACGGAATTGAAGAGCCGGATGTGGAGGAGAACATGGCAGCCCAACCCGTCAGGCCAGCACGGCGGCAGTTGGACAGAAAGAAAAACTGGGCAACTTGGAGCCGTACCATTCGATTACGATGCAAGATCTCTTATCAACCGCTCCAGAGGGAGGGAGACAGCATCGTTTTCGCTGAGAACAACCGGCCCTTTGGCACATTTATTTGCCCAAGAAAAAGAAAAAGAAAAAAAGAGGACACTGAGATCCCAAGTTGGCGTTCCCTGCTTTTGGGCAAAAGAAGAAAAAGGGATTACCTCTCCAAGCCGAACCCATCCATGAAAATCACCCCATTTCCCATGATTACCAATCCGGTCGTGTAGCATCAAGGCATTGTCCCATTCACGACAATCCAATCCTCAGTCTCACTCGCAGATCAATCCAAGCTTTATGACCCCAATATCCCCATGTCGGCTAGTGTGAGCAGACGCTTAGATCCTCTCCCCAATGCCCTGCAGGACACCGGCGTCCAAGTTGGCCAGCCGCTGGAAGAAGGCGGGCGACAGGTCGAGGCAGCCAGGGCAGTGGTCGACAACGGGAACATCGATGCTCTTGCCGCCGTACAAGGCACGGATACGGCGGCAGCAAAACGGGTCATTATTAGGGTTGCCGTTGGGCATGGACAGATCGAAGTCGACATAGTTCAACGCCACGACAAGGTCGCTCGAGGTATGCGTCTGAATGCGGCCACCCGGGCCGGGGTCGTAATCTGTAAAGGGGCGTATTAGATTTGAGACCGGGGTGTTTTAGGCAGGTGACTCGAAGTCAGCTATAGGCGTTGATTGTAGGCTCAAGGGCAGCGGTCGTTCGAGAGGCGATCACTTGATAGCTTGTCATTCCTTGGGGATGTACTTACAGGTGAAACAACCAGAAGCCAAGGTAGCACAGCTCTCGGCAATGCCAGAAGCGGCGCTGCCCGTCATTGAAGCAGCTACAACACCCATGAAGGCAGTCCAGGCAGCGAGGGAGCAGGTGGTGACCTTGTTGAACATCATCGTGGTGTTCTTGTAGATCATTGTCTGGTAATTGTATTGTAAGGAGTGAAGCTAGTGGTCTTGGTCTCGAGAGACTGTGAAGGGTTTGTACCCATCTATGGGAGAGGAAGAGGAGTAAAAGAGGACGGGAAAACCAAGTATTTATAGTCGGAGGGGGACGAACTCTCATCCCATCTCAGTAAGCAAATTCACATCTTCCTGCTGCTTAGCGGACCTCCCACTATAAGAAGCCTCAAACTTCGCATTTCTCCTATCTCCAATGCGCA
Source organism: Achaetomiella virescens (assembly GCA_031001845.1). NCBI lineage: Eukaryota > Fungi > Ascomycota > Sordariomycetes > Sordariales > Chaetomiaceae > Achaetomiella > Achaetomiella virescens. The sequence continues at coordinate 44,496 of JARNGD010000159.1, forward strand.
CATTCCGCAGGCTCTCTCAGCAGCGAACATCTCACCCGGCTGAAGCGGGAAGTATTGCGTCCGTGGCTCCCAGATTAACCCCTCCTGGTGGAAGCCTTTATAGTCCAAACGATATACGTAGCACGCTCACGAGATCTTCATCCAATTTAAAAAAAAAAATTGCCTCTATTCCAGTGCTTGACTGAGCCTCAAGTTGTAGCTGCAAACACAGTGCCAACATGTTCTTCCACAAGACATCGGTGAACCGCCTCACCTCCCCGTGTACAAACATGCCATTCTCAGAGCTCCTTTCCCATCAGATTGTTTACAAAAGGCATGCCAACAACAGAAGGTTTCAACAATAGAAGCTTTGTGCTAGTGTATGTGCCTGGAGATACAATGCATCCTGTTGATTGATTCCCTCTCCGACCCACGTCGCCGCTTGTTGTGAGTTTGCCTTGTCCCCTTTTCATTGATACAGGGTACTAAATATACATGAGTAACAATAGGACCCAAGTTACCTTCCGAGAGCGAGCTTTCCTCTGAACCTGACCCGTTTGAATCGGACCGCTTGATGCTCGCTGCAGTGTTTCTAACTGATTCATACCCGTCGTTCAGTGTATGTAAGAACAGGCAAACAAGCGAGAGAATCTTCAAGCTTCCATAATGTAGGCGCTCTCTTTTGGTATGTGAAGTCAGACATAGTGGCATGCGGGTCATCTACCTGAAGAGCCGACAGCATGTAGAAAAACCCTCCATGTCAGTTGAGATCCTAGATTGCTGGCAATCTCAACCATTTGTTACCGAAATACAACACCACGTTGTAGACCAATCTGCAATTAAAATGATGAGTATCATACAAACAACATTTGGGAAATGTGTCCGCTTCAGCTAGGGTGTAGTTATATCAGATGCTCCTACGTTTGTGGCAGAACGTGTGGCCATCACCTTCTGATCTTGCTGCCAATCACCATATATCTGAGGTCCGAATCCAGCCAACATATCTCACCGTGTGGAGTACCCAGATTAACTTGGTAAACTCTGCCTTTGAACAGATATCGAACGCTGTTTGCCGGCGTCCTTGGGGCAGCAACCAGGTTCAAAAGTAGGTTTCTGCCCATTACCCCTTTTCCAGCGGGTCCATTCGGTTGTTTACCTTTCTTCCTAACCCCTACGACCGGAAGGCTCTTCCACATGTCAGCCTCAACCAACCCACTTGTCCCGCCGTCGTGAACAACTGAAGTGGAAAATCCTGCCCAACTTCCACCGCCACGCACCCACCACGTCACCGCTTCCACATGGCACACCAACAGCGCACCATCCATTGTCTTTTCCTCCACCTCCCGCGATCCTCCCCCTACCGTTCGCCCCTCCTGACCACCCACCTCACCTTCCTCCGCCGCCGCATCTCCTCCTCCTCCCACCCCTCCAACAACCCCACCACCTCATCCATCACCCTCACCCTCTCCTCCTCACACCGACTCCTCACCACCTCCCTCACGCCCCTCGCAACCTCCGCCGGCGTGCCCACCACCCCGTCCCCCAACCCCTCAAACGCCGCCCTCGACCTCTTCGTCCCGTCCGCGCCCATTCTCAACAACCACGCCACCATCTCGACCTCGCCCATGCGCGCCGCGACGTGCAGCGCCGTGTTGCCCTTGGCGTTCTGCCGGTTGATGTCCGCGCCGGCGCCGAGGAGGAGCGCCGCGCAGAGGACATGGCCGCTCTCGCAGGCTAGGTAGAGGGCGTCGCAGCCCGCCGCGTTGGTGTGGTCGACTGAGGCGCCGTGGGTGTGCAGCAGCAGGTGGAGGAGGAAGTCGTGCCCGGATTCGGCGGCGAGCATGAGCGGGGTGAGACCCTGCGTGGTGGTGGGGGTGTTGATGTCGAGCGGGAAGGGGGGGTATTGGAGGAGGGCGGTCAGGATGAGTGCGTCTTTGTGGGACGGGAGTTAGCTTAATGTCTTTTGCCTGCTGTAGTACTAGCGATGGGATTTGGACTGGCTAGAGCCCGTAGAGAAGGGGGTATTGGAGAGAGAGGAAGGAAGGGCTTACGGCCTTTTCGTGCTGCGTAATGCAGCGGTTGCATACCCTCGGAGTCGGGGATGCGGAGGTCAGCGTTGTGGCGCAAGAGGACGGTCAAGAGGGAGAGATTGCCCGTGATACAAGCACGGTGGAGGAGGGTCCGACCTGAGGTCGGTTTGGGAGTGTTGGGGCTTGCGCCGGCTCCGAGGAGCGTTGAGACACCGTTGAGTTAGGAACTTTCGCGGCGGACATGGCCCACAGAACGGTAGGGTAGTCGGGGTCTCGAGTGAGGTGGTTGATGTGCGCACCAGCGCCATGTTGGAGGAGGAGCTCGACCGCGTCTACGTGGCCCTTTCTGGCCGCATGCCATAGCGGAGTGCGGCCTTCCGAGTCGAGGACCAGGTCCGCCCCTAGATTTGGCCATGCTTCCGCCGTCAACATAACCTCCAAGTCCTTGATATAGCCCCGAGCGGCAGCTTCGTGAAGGGGAGTGTGCCTCCCTTCCAAAGTCCCTATCGTTGGATCTCCGGCTTCGCCGCGCTGGTTCCGGCGAAGGAGCGCTCGCAGGATGTTTGTATCGTCGGGTTGGACCTCGCGGTCGACACGCTCAATAGCTGCCATCAGCGGCGTGCGTATCTTCCTGTCCGCAGCGTTTGCTACCGCACCATGATTCAGAAGTACCTCCACCAAGGCGTACATATTCTGTTCGGCTGCAATATGTAGCGGGGTCCGCTCTTGTTCGTCGGCAAGCAAGACGTTGGCTCCTTGGCAGATGAGTGTAAGAGCGACATCGGGGTGGCGATGCGAGATCGCGAGAGTGAGTGCGGTTCCTGATTACCCCCACGGCTGTTGACTCGGGCGCCGTGGCTGATTAGGATATCGACGACATCGAGTTTTCCGCGCATTGCAGCAACGTGGAGCGGAGTCAAATCCCTGCCGCAGATTTTGACGTAGAAGTTAGGGGAGGCATTCTGAAGCAACGTCTCCAAGTCACGATGGTTTGCACACCACACAGCCCGGATAATCTGCCTCTGGGTCTCGAAGTCCAGAGGCCAGCCGGGAAACACGGGGAACCCTCCGCTCTCGTCGGATCTTCGCCTTGGTGTTGGCGGCGGTGGGATGTAGCTGTACGTCGTCATGAGTGCGGTAGCACGTCAGTGGTACGAGTCAAGCATAAGAAAAACTGTGAATGTACTGTATGCTTACTCATTGAGGGTGCGGGCAATCACTTCCAACTGCATGCGTTTCATCACAATCCGCTGACGCATTGCCTCGAGGTTGGACAAGTTCCATGCCACTTGCCCTCTTTCGAGAAACCTACCAAACCTAGTATTAGGACGGCAGGGCCGACTTAGAGACTGCAGTTCCCTGAGGAAGACCTCGACGTCGGACTGCAGCTGAACAACGTTGTCGTTGAGGACGTTAATCAAGCTGATGCTCGCGCTTGTATTACTTCCGGGGGGGATGGTCGGCGGAAGCTCCCTCCTTCTCTGCAGCTGCTCCTCCAAGAACTGCAACACATTTTTTGTGAGAACACAGTCCCGTCGTATCTCGCCAATCGACCGTTCTGCATTGGCAAAGTCTTGGAGAATCCCAATAACTTGTGAGAATGCCCGGGACAGTGTGATGATGGCCGTAGTGATGGCCAGGGGCGCCAGGGGGTCGGCCATGGCCCGTACGACGTGGTGGACACGGGCCGGAATCAATACTGCACAGGGGTTGTGAGTAAGACCGTGTTGTCGGCTTCAGGAAGAGAGGGCGGTGTGGGGCGAGCCAGACCGTTGGGACTGGCCAAGAGGGGGGCGGTGCATGGGCTTTATACCAGGAAGGCCTACAGAGCTGCCTCGCGGCTATTGCTGTACATCTTGCCGGCTTGCTCACTTCCCCCCCGCTTTCGCGGCTGAGCGAGTGACGCAGAGCTGAGTCGCTACGGCCAAGGCAGTGCTCCATGAGCCCACCACACCCAACCGTCAGCGCATAACATGGGTTTCTTCAGACTGGCCTCGGCGCCCACAAGTCCCTCAGTACAGCAGCACTGGGACGTTGATACGGCTTCCTGAACCCAAAGTGACCCTGTACTTCGGTATTTCGGTCATAGAAAACGGGTGTCTCCATTCTGTGAATTTACTAATAATAGTTACCAACATATGTCGCAATAAGCCCTCGGCTAGTCAGCAGTGTCAATCTGTAACAGCGCGAGATATTCTCATCAACACAACCAAAAACTCGTCAAGGAATGTACTGCCACCGATGCGTCCACACAACTCTTGTTCAATGTGTAAAATCTGCCTGAAAGCCCCGGACTTCAGAAACCCGCATCTCCACGTTGGGCACGTTCAAGATTTCTATGAGTAAACCCCTGCTGTCCGCAGAACCTCAGTGTACCCAGCGTCGATGGTCATTAACGGCGTCAGGGCGTTCAATATCAGGGATAGGCGATCTGGTGCTGCCATCGGTATCATCCGGAGGTTCTATCGTTCCACCTGGGCCTGTTACAAGATTTTCATCTCGGACAACTTCGTTCCCTGGTTCATTTGCGGGACCCAAGCTCTCTTTCGAAGTTGCTTTTGAACGACGAAAGCGATAGGTCGCGTAGGCAAGTAAGCAGAGGAGAAGTGCCCCAACTACGCTGCCAACACCGATGAGACCTTGTCAGAGGGGCTTAGAATCGTTGCGCAGGATGCTGAGGAGACTGGGACTGGGGTCGTTACTTCAAGCGCCTGGGGGGCTAGCCTGAAGATGCCAGCGTCATAATCGACATACAAATAGACCTGTTTCGACATTGCAGTCAGCAAAACGACGAACAAGAACCGGTTAGAAATGGGTGCTCACCTGCGACAAAAATGTCTTCCCTAGAACCGGAGCGAGACCAGGTGCTTCCTTGCCGTAGATTTGGATCTCGGTGTAATCGTTGTCAACAACGACCTGGCCATTGCTATCGAGGCCTCTGAGCGGCCGTTGCATCTCATGCACAGGGATGTCGACGGTGAAACCGTCCTTTAATGTGAGGCGCATTGACCCGTTGAACGCGGAAGCTGCACTTCTTGGGTAGACCAGTCCCGGCTCCAGATTGGCCAATTTGTCCTGGTAATCGCTCGTGGGCACGGGGGTGCCCGAATACCCGGTGCGGGCCTTGAAGAACTCTGTCACCTGAAGAATTGTATTGTTGGGAAGCCTGAACAAATTATCGTATCTAGGACGCGTGTCAGCAGGTCGGTGCCATCGCCATGCCAAGACTTCTTGCATCGCTTACGGTTCAATACAGAACGTGACAGGGTTCGCCTGTCCCCAGATCTCCCTGTCCTCCGTGTCCGTGCTGTTTGGGGATCGCCGGGCGCTCAGAGTCAGCTTCTCGACTTGGACCTGAAGCGGACAACGCCGATTATTCAACTTTGCAGTCGAAATCGGATACTCGGCCACGGACGAGCTGGCGAAACTTGCTTGGTCGTAGCCTCCCAACACCAAGCTACCGCGCCGGGAAATTCGGAGCTCTGGGATCCAACATTGAGCCCAAACGAGCGGGCGGCAATCAAGCTCTTGTCCTTCAGGCTCCGCAGCAGCACCGAGCCAGCGTCTAGGCCGAGATGAGACGCGGTTGATTGCTGTCCGCTGCGGATCAAGCCAACCGTCATGGTGACGGATTGGTCCAGAAACCGAAGAGTTGCCACTGCAGCAGAGGTGATGTTGTTCCCCAGTGCAATCCAATTTGGGTTCGCGGCCGCGAGGCCATCAGTAGGCGCCTCTGGTAGAGGCCTCGCCTGGGTGATATAACCTCCACGCCTAGAGCGGCATTGGGCGTCAGTGAGCCGCAGGCCTTGGATGTCAACAAGCTGGCTGCCAGTGCAAAGATCGTCGGTTGTCAGGAACGAGTTGCTAAGAACCGTCGAAGGGGCCGCACAGAGGCTGTCGGCCCTGTCAATCCCAAGGAGAACGCCCCAGCTGTGCACGTCGGGCTGGCCTGGTGACAGGACACTGCAACTGCCCAATGAGAGCTGAAGGACCGGAGATGGAAGACATGCCGGCGACGCCCATGCCAGAGCGACCAAGAGACCGGGGAGGAAGAGAAGGAACGGCGCAGAGATCGACATTGTAGGCCCGAGTCAGAGGATGCTCCAGATCTTCGAAAGCAGGTTAAAGGATTGGGTCAAAAGTCGAACAAAAATAGCGCAAAACAGGCGCCGTCATTGAGGCTCCTTTTGGCACACCAGGCCATGGCCCAAGGCGTCCCATCGGATTGATGCCAAGAACCCTGACGAGGCAGTCTGCAGCGGGTCCAGGTTGACTTGCAACAAACCAGGGCGCTGGAAGCGGAGTGTGGGTGGCGGTCAAACGAGGATGCACCGAACACAAGCAACTGCCTGGTCCAGACTGGCGCCGACGGGGACCAGCTGCATGGCGTCGATAGTCTGTCACAGCAGGGCTGGATTTCCTAGAACTGGGCCAGCCAAGACGAGGCTCTGAGAGAGAACCAAGAGAAAATCAAGCGGCAGGTGGACTGAGATGAGAAGGAAACGGAGGAACGGGCACTCCAGACGCCGGCGTACGCGCCGCCCAATCAGTTCCTGTCATTTCTATTTCGGTGACAGCACTAAACTTGGCAAGCGGGCCGAGATGGGATGCCGACAATCGACGCTGTCACCTTCACACCACTCCGCCCTCAGCTCTCGTACCAAAAATACACTGAAAATGATTTCGAGGGCGGGGGGCGGATCAGCAATTCTTCCGAGTTTCTAGGGATTCGTTGAAGTCCTATCGTTGTACAGCTGAACTGCCAATCACTTGGCACCGGTTAGCTCGTCCTGTTCTCTCAGGATTGGAGTCTGGAGACGAGGTGAAGATGAACGTGCGGCTTGCCTGGTTCACATGGCCGCATTGCTCATTGCAGGCGCCACCGTGACTCTCCCTGCCGCGAGCTGCAGCCTGGTGGATCAGTCAACCGGTGAGAGCGGGGTCGAGGGCCTGTCCGGGCCGCGTAGGATGTGGCGTTGAACCGAACCTTCGAAGCTAGCAGTCGGAAGACGTCAAAACAAGGTTGGTCCCACGGATCTGTGCGCTGGGGAAGACCCACCACGTGCAACAGTGTGGGGCCTGCTTAGGGGACAACGTCCTCAACTGAACTCAGCTGGATGTGCCCCACAGTGTCCCGCAATCACCCGCATTCCCACACAGGGGTGCAGGAAGCGCTGACCAATCTCCCCATTCTCCGCGGCAGGCGGGTCTCGTGTCTTGTCAACCGTCCGCTTGGGACAGCAACCGACTCCAGTTCGTCCCATCAATTTGCAGCCCTCCACGCGCGCAATGGATTGCGAGCGCGAACCCTTCCTCAAGGGCCAAGCCCCTGATTCTGACCTCCCCCGACCGCTTCCGCATCGCGCCAAAACAACACGCCACCGCTCCCTCCTCCGCCGCATCCTCCTCTTCGTCGCGATTGTTGGCTTCACCCTCTTCATCCCCAATCCCCTTCTTCATCTCCATTTCCAACAACCCTCCTTGGTCCTGCCCGCACAAGCACCACCACAATGCCCCCTCCACCTACCCCGGGGAACGCATCGCCTGGACGCCCTGCGGCACCCTCGCGAACCGCACCCTTGAATGCAGCAACCTGACCGTGCCCATGGACCAGTTCTCCGCCACCAACGCCATTGACCTCACCAAGAATTTCACCATTCCGCTCATCCGCCTGCGCAGCAACAAGACCACTTCCCCCGACCAGAATATTCCCAACATCCTCCTCAACCCGGGCGGCCCGGGCGGCTCCGGCACCGAGCTTGTCCACCGCCGTGGCGCCCAGCTTGCCGCCATCGTCGGCGATGGCTTCCACCTGCTGGGCTTCGACCCGCGCGGCGTCAACCAGTCCCGCCCGCTGGCAAGCTGTTACCCGACTGACGAAGCACGCCAGGAGCTGTCTGCGGTACGGAACAAAAAGGTGGTTGAGGACAGCGGCGAGCTGTGGGCATGGACGGCGAACTTCGTGCAGGCCTGCGCCGAGACAATGGGCGAGCATGGCCGGTACGTGGACACGCCGCAGACGGCGGCGGATATGAACTCGATTTTGGACGCCCTCGGCCAGGAGGACATGTATTACTGGGGTTTCAGCTATGGGACGCTGCTGGGCCAGACGTATGCGACTATGTTTCCCGAGCGGGCGAAGCGGGTGATAATTGACGGGGTTGCGAACCAGTTTGATTGGTACGAGGCGCTGCTTGACGGCGAGATGATGGCGGATACGGACAATGTATTTGATGGCTTCGTGGAGGAATGCATCAAGGCGGGCGAGGAGGATTGTGCGTTGGCTGGCATGACGGGCTCGAAAGAAGAGCTGAGGGAGATGCTGGTCAAGGGGGTGGAGAAGTTGAAGGAAGAGCCGGTCGGGGTGTACCTGAATAATACGGTGCATGGGGTGCTGGATTACTGGGCGGTGTGGTATAACGGCGTGTTTCCGGCGTTGTATAAGCCGGCGAGCTGGAGGGATTTGGCCGATAATCTGTCACAGCTGCTCAAGGGGAACGCGACGGCAGCCTTTATGGCATATGGGAGGGAGAGGGCGTGGGATAGCGAGGGCGATGCGCTCAAGTTCATTAGCCTGAACGATGGCGCCTCGGGGGCGGCAAAGTGGCCTGTGGATCGGATGGGGCTGGTTGACCAACTGCTCCCCTTCTTCAACCAGTCCATGTTTGCCGCTGGAGAGTACGACTTCTACTTCGCCAAGCAGGCCTGGGCCGTCCCGCATACGCACAACTACATCCCCAAGCGTGGGGTCAAGACAGCGCATCCCCTTCTGCTGCTGACCACGACGTACGACCCGGTCTGCCCGCTGGTCTCGGCGCGGTCTGCCCAGGATGCGTTTGAGGGGTCTCGGATTGTCGAGGTCAAGGGATATGGTCACTGCTCGTTGGCTGTGCCCTCCATGTGTATCGCCAGGCATGTGCGGGACTTCTTGTATGAAGGGAAGCTGCCGGACGAGAATGTGCAGTGTGAAGCGGATGGCAAGCTGTACTTTGCGAAGCCTGAGGAGGGCAAGGCTCTCCTCGAGGTCCAGTCTCTTGGCGAAGAGGAACAGAAGATTCGTCTGGCACAGCTGGACCTTGCTAGGGACTCGTGGCTGAAGCCGTGGAAGATATGGTAGTTCGCATCTTCCACGAGCAACAAAGATCTATTGTTTCTCTCCGAATCCTGTCGCCGTTATCTCCAGGAATGTTAAGTCGTCACATCAGCCCCAGGCACCTTCAAGAGGGAAGTGGAATCTGGGGTGGTGGTTACACAACAGAGCCTTGCGCCCATCCGGCTTCGTCATGCCCACAAGGCATTCTTACGCTCGTCGCAAGATGCTGATTTGTTCAGCTCCCCAGCTGCATTACTGCCCAACTGCATGGTGTGCCTGGTGGAAGACTATCTACTTCAACCAACATACCTTTGACCTCTCGGGCAGAAGCGCTTCCCAGCGCTCGCCTCGTGGCTTGAAGGAATCAACAGAAGAGTTTATGGCCACCTTGCTCGTCGGCACCAACCTCAAGGGCAACATGCAAAGGCACGAAAAAGATTTCACGACCCACTTACCATTGAGATTGCAGTGTTCTAGGGGTGGATTACTAGTAACGTTACAAAGTCGAAAGAGTGGGCTATGCGCGAGTAAAGTGAGGTGGGTTCGGAGTTGATTGAAAGCTCGGCAACATGAGTCTTATTGGTTAAGACGAATGATTTGAGACAAGAGTATTTGGGATCAGGGCGTTGGTGCTGTCACACGTTCGTCACTTATGTCAGTCGCTCTTACGTTGACGGGTGCTTGTGCAATGTTCAATGTCGAGCAGGAGATTTAATAATGGACAGATCAGCATCTCTAAGTTTCCGCTATATGAACAGAAGACCAACTTGTACTTGGTATCAGATGCACAAATCCTCGTTTTGTCCGTAACCACCTCTTGATACTCCACTCACTGTCAGAGATCCTCGGCAACCAGCGCCGCCTCCCCCTCTCCGTCAAACACACCCTCCACTGCCTCTCCACACCCTCCCTCGGCCTCAACGCAACCTCGACATCAAAATCCGGCTGCTCCATTGCCTCTGCCTGTGATGACTTCCCCGTCGTCGGGATCACCCACTCTCCCTCTCCACCCTTCCCAACCGGCACAATTTCGAACCTCACCAACAGCATCGCCACAAACACCAATATCTCCGTCGTCGCAAAGTGCCGCCCCGGACACAACGTCGTCCCGCCTCCAAAGCCCCTGAACGCAACGGGATTATGCCTCGCCCTCCCTTCCTTCCCAGCCCTACTCCTTAGAAACCGTCTATGGTCAAACACCTCCACATCCTCCCCCCACACCTCCCTCAGCCGGTGCTGTACCCGTGCCGGTATCATGACCATCCCGCCCTTCCTGATCCGGTACTTCCCATCCAGCAGGTGATCCGCGGTCGCCACGCGGATGGAATTCGCCATGCCGTGGAAGCGGAAGACTTCCTGGAAGACTGAGAGGAGGGTCGGGCAGCGGCGTCCGTCGGTGACTGCCCGAGCGGCCAGCGTGCAGACACCCGCGGCATCGTCGTCTGCTGTGACGGCCGCGCGAAGGATCTCGTCGCGGCATGCGGCCGCGACGGATGGGTTGGAAAAGACGCGGAGGACAGTCCAGAAGGCGGTTGGGATGGTGTTGGCAGTCAGGGCGAAGAGGCCGCCGATGTGGAAGCGCGAGATGTCGGTGTCGGGGATGCCGCGGGACGTGAAGTGCGCTGTCCAACGTTGGATGTAGGTTGAGCCGGATCTGTAGCGGTTCTGGGTGTGGTACACGAGGAAGGCGGTAGCGAGTCGATTGCGAGCTGCGAAGGCGTGGCGGAAGATGAAGTTTGGGAGGAGGTTGAGCATGAGGTACATTATGGTAGGGTGGTAGGTTCTGTTAGGGGGCCGGGTTAGAAAAAGAGCGGAGAAAAGGGGAGAGGGGATATACAGCCAAGCTGCTTCATTTTCTGAGTCCCGGAGTGGGTTGTGTGGTCCGTAGACAGCATCTGTCGTTGCCATCAAGAACTCGTGGCGAATCCATTCGTACAACTTGACTCTCTTGCCATCCCGAGCGACTATCTCATCAAGGGAAGCGGTGAGGAGCTCGAGAGCTTTGCTGTTCAGTCGGTCCAGTGCAGGCCCTGGAAAGGGGTTGGTGGATGGCCTTGACAAAAGCAGGCAGAAAACCGTTGTCGGTGACCATGTCTTTGCGGACAATTGCGAGGGCGTCTTTGCTGACTCCCAGAGCGGCTTCTGCTGCTTGGGCTGAGACAGGCGGGAAGATCAGAGTGCGCCATTGCCGCTGGACGACGGGGATAAGGTGCGTGGAGTTGACGATGTACAGGCGCGTGCCCGGCAGCCGGAGAGTGTAGATTGGTAGGTCGGGATGCATCTCTCTTTGTTTCTTGTAAGCGTGTGGTGCCTCCAAGCCTCCGAATCAAACCGTCTCATCGGGGACATACCGCATGTGCGTGTAAAAAGCCATGCTCCATTTCACCATGCCCATGACAGCGCTCAGAAAAGGAATAGTACTGGAAACTAGAGGCGGCTCCTGGAAATCGTGTGTGAAATAGAGTAGCGCCCAAAGAAACACGTAAGTGGCCACGACGACACTGGCTGCTGTTATTACAGTCAAATGCCAAGCTGCAAAGCTGGCAACAGCTTTGTCGTCAGTGACATTGTGCTGGACGATGTTCATGTTGATAAATCTGAACACCATTCTCGATGTGCGGGACCAAGATCTCTGGTGGTCAGACGGTCTTGCTGACTCGAGCGAGCACAGGATGAATAAACGGGGTAATATTCGCAAACACTTCTATTCCGTATTGGTGAGGTGTCACTTCTATAGGTGAAAGGTCAACGGGGGTGAACTGGGTGAACTGAGAGTCGTCGGCCGTATATTTTCTGCGAGCTAATTACGGCATTATCCGGCTGTCTGCTCGCGAATCAGACATTCAGCTCTCAGATCCTTCCTGTCGCTTAGCGGCACAGCAGTTTGACTTCACATCTGTGCAACGATTGGACCAGAGATACTTTCTTTCCTCCTTTTCTTTTTTATTTCCTGTTCCTTTTTTCTTTTCTTATTTTCTTTCCCTTTTTTTTCTTCTATCTTTTTTGTCTTTCTTTGGTACGCAGGCGCTTCGACAGCACGGAATCTACATGAAGCGCGCCGCCCCAGCTGCACGCCCTTCTATTAAGAGAACAGCGACACCGCCATGCGCTCCGAGCAGATCCGATGGTGCCTGGACATCGCCAACGCCCTGGCGTATGTCCACCAGCACAGCGTCCGGCATGCGGACCTGACGGGCCGGAACCTGCTGCTCGACGCGGACCGTAACATCCTGCGCTGCAACATCTCGGGGTCGTCCGTTGAAGGAGACGACGCGATAGGTGATCGCGGGAGCAGAGCACCACCATCCGGACCGGAGGAGTACTTGAAGCCTACGATGCGGTCCGAGATATCTCTTGGGTCGGCGATGTCGAGATCTTGGCGAGCCAAAAGCCGCACCATAGTCTTGAGGAAGGAAAGTACCCGACGTTACTAATAGTGATATTACCCCGGCGACGCGATTGCCAAATGCTGGAAGGGACAAGCTTGGCTCGGAAGCAGAAGCGGCCGGGGAGATAGCCCAGTTAGGCACGTTTCCATATAAGTTCATCGACAGGCATACTAACCATGTTGTACAAACGCTGAGTGATCAGGACGGATAGACGGGCCTGAACTAGAGGAGCACGGCATATCCTGGGTAGCTTAGAGGAAAGACTGTGACCGGACTTCCGAACAACTTCCTGCACCGAGTTGGCTCCGTCATTATGCCATGACTTCCGTCGAGTCTGTACCCGGAGGACGTAGCTTCTGTGACGCTCGATGGAGTATCGTCCAAGAGATGAGCCGAAACGCTGAAACTCCTGCAGTGTATGCCATCTTCTTATTTTCTGACTCATCTCATGCACTCTATCCCGACCACACTTCACATTAGAACAACCCCAGCAAATCATCATTCCCCCCCTTCTGCTGTTGTCCCCCATTCCCGTGCCCCAACTGCTGTCCGGGCGGCGGCGGCGCGCTCGTTCCGCTCAAGTCCATCCCCGCAAACCCACTCATCAGATCATTCATCACCACCAAAACCCTGCACCCGCACCACCACCCGTAGTAGCAGCCGCCGGGGCCGGCGCATCAAACAAGCCCATAATATCCGCCATCCACCACTCGGCGCGGGCGGCACCCCCACCCCACCCACGCTCATCGGACTCGCCACCCTGTCCGGCGTGCCGGTGCCCGCAGGGTTCTGCTCGGCACTGGCCGGCGCAGCACCATCGAAGTCGATGTCCAGCAGGTTCTCGATATTGTTCTGCGCCGAGGCACCAGCGGCGCCATTGGCAGCGGCAGCCGCGGCCGCCACGGACGCGGCAATGGGGTTCTCGGCGGCGTTCTGGCGCTGCTCCTGGATGGCGGCGCGCTGAATCGCCTCAGCGCCGAAGCGGCCCTTGCCGACGAACGACTCGGGCGGTTTGTGGTAGACGGAGGCGAGGGTGGAGAGTTCCGAGAGGAGTTGCTCGAGGAGAACTGGGGGGAGGCTGGTCACTGTGGTGTTGATGGCGGGTTTTTGGGCGAGGATGATGCTCTGTCAGGAGGTGTTAGTGGTGTGTGGGGAAAGAAGATGGGGGAGGAAAACGGCGGACCTTGGCAATGTCGAGATCGCCGGACACAGCGCCAGTAGATGTAGGCGCGGTCGCGGATGTCTGGGTTGTCGCTGTCGGCTGTGGCCAGCTGGAGGACCTTTTGGACGAGGCCTTGGTTGTTGCTCGGCTTCTTGAGGAAGAGCTTCACCACGGCAGTGAGGATTTGTAGTTGTGTCTGCCAGGTGTCAGCTCGGTGAAACACAAGTCGTCTGAGGCACAAGGAGCATCATACTTGAGTAAACTCCTCTGAAAACACATCAACAAACCCAGACAATATTTGATCGGCGTTGTTGATCTTCTCAGCATACTCGCCCACAATCCAGATGAGCGACCCCCGGGCATTCGGTTCGTCCAGTTCGTCGATGTACTTGCAGAGCGTGGGAATGACACCTTCGTACCCGGGGTACTTCCGAAGAATGTCCTTGATGACGACAATAACCTCCTGGACAACGTAGTTGACCTTGGTGGAGATGAGGTCCAGCAGAGCGTTGACGCACTTTTCGCTGGCTGCCTCGATCTTGATCGCCACCTGGCCGATGGCCTTGACGGCGCGCTTGACAAAGTCCATGTCCACTTCGAGCGCGTACTCCTTCAACTCGGAGAGCAGTTGGTCGAAGTTCCTGTCGTTCGCTATCTGACCATGATTTCGAGTTTCTGGAGCTTGACATAGGGCGGGTCGTTGTACTTGCAGAAAAAAACCCTAAGCTCCTTGCTTAGGATGTCTGGCTTCGCCTGCAGGAGGAGGTCGATATTCCTAAGGGCAACGTATTGCACTTCGGGTGCAGAGGAGACGAGGGTGACTGCAAAGGTCAGTGCATGCGCAGGGGGAGGTGGGGGTCGATATACCTAATGGGGGTGCCATCTTCTTCAGATATTGCCTGACCAGCTCAGGGTTGATGAGCTTCATGTGGATGAAAACGACCTTGACGGCAGCCAGCACAACGCTGGGGTTGACGTGCTGGAACTGCGGGGCAACTCTTTCGCAGATATGCTCCGACTCTTTGACATCCGAGGGCGGGTAGGCCGCCAATGTGCTCAGAATCGTCACTCTCCCCCACTCCGTGCACTCATTCAACGCCATGAGCAGCTTCTTCAGCGTGTTGGGCGTGATGACCAGGGCTCTCGTCTCGGGCGCAGTCTCGCTGATTTCCGACAGGGCCTGGACCGAGTTGGCCACAACCATGGGGTTCGGATCGCCGATCATCTCCTGCAGGGTCTCGAGGAAACCGTTCTCAATGCACATGGTAGGGTTCAGGTCGAACAGCTTGGCGACGCAGATGGCAGCTGTCTTGCGCACGTAGGGCGACTCGTCCCGCAGGGTCTTCCTCAGCGGCTCCTCCATGTAATCCACCATCTTGTCAACGCGGACGCAGCCCATCGTCCGGATCGCCAGTGCGGGATAAGCGGGTTCGGGTCTTCAGAGTCTTGGACGAAGGTGTTGACGGCGAGAATGCAGAGGTCGGGATGTGATTTCGCGTAGTTCCTGCAGCTCATCAGTCGCAGGTCCACACAGCACAGAACTGCGAGCTGCCTTACATCAGGTACAGATAGACCAGCTTCTTCTGGTCCAGATCTGCCGTTGCAATGTTCTTGAGAACATCGGGGAACAGCGCCGACACGTCCTTACCCAACGTCATGGCCATGATGGTCTTCTGGATGGCCTCCTTGCGCTCGTGGGCATACTGTGACACCAGACCCGCGCGCAGCTCAAATGTCTCGCCTTTACGCGGGGGCGCAAAGGCCCCGCGGATGCGGTTCACTGCCTGCGCCATCGTTCGGGTATTGCCTCAGACGTGATCGAGGAGCGGGGTGCTGTCGATGGAGCCTGAGGCCGGGAGGGGCGGTGAATTGACTGGGCTCAGAAAAGGACAAATCGTCCGTTCAAAGCAAATCTTGCGGGTTCATTCGCCAGTCGAGGTGTGTCAGTCGTCGGCTGTCGCTTGTCGTGTTGCGCAAAGCAGGGCGCGCCGCCGAGACCGTTGTCGCAGATGTCTTGGTGCAGGCGTTCGAACTCTGGAAGAGCCACCATCTGTCAATCGTTCTGGGCTGTTTGTCGCCCCTGACAGCAAGTGGCTTGGCACCACAGCTCCAGCCACAGACCGCGGGGGACTTTGTGGGCTGACGCCTCATGCTTGTCCCTTCCCAGACACTGCGGAAGTGCGCCTCTGCATCATTTCTTTCCTTTTGCAGCATCAGGTGCGAGACTCGAGACGATCTTAGCGCCTATCGCAGGTGAAGCAAGCATGGTGGGTTTAAATCCATTTTCCCCATTGAGCTGGATTAACGCTGAAAAGGCGAATTTCCCAAACCTGCGGCGCCTCTTCATCGAGGCGAGGACTGATGGCGAAGAAAGAGATGTCTCAAGGAGAGCTGTACGTCTCACCCATCTCGTCGCCTTCGCGCACCCAAACTGACGAAATAATGTAGTTTTACAACGCCGTTCTGTTTCTCGGCTCTGTTGCTATCTTTAGCTTGATCGCTCAGAGGATGAATGCCAGGACATGAGTTTTGCAATGTTGCAGCACGCGCCAGAGTTTCCCGGTCTTTCATGCTCTGATGATACATTTTACCATGAAATTCCTGAGCACAACACATCGGCTGGGCATCCATCCCAAACGCAAAAAGAAAATAAATCCGAGGATGGCGCAGCAAAAACAAACGTCACCTGTAGGATTCGAACCTACGCTCCCGAAGGAACTGCCTAGCGGCTAACCCGAGATTAGCAGGGCAGCGCGTTAACCACTCCGCCAAAGTGACTTGTGGCTCATAGACAGAGATAGCGATTTCAAGAGAGCCAACTCTGCAACACTGAGGCGACGCAGTGCGACCCACACTCGCGGCCTAGTTATCTCTCGGAAAAAAGAACAACCGAAAGAGTGGTCTGGGATATTGAAAGCCTGAGAAAGAAAGTAAGGATGCGGTTGACAATTCTCCCCGTTTCCAGACAAATGCCTCGACGCCTAATGGGTATCTGACCCTGTCATACAATGTAAACCATCAAAACCCCACATCACACAGGTAATCGCCCTTGAACAAGAGGGCAAAAATAATCCGTGTTGCCCTCGCATCTCAATCCGACTCGCTCTCACTCTCGTCCCCCAAAAATGCTAAAGCTGCCCTCGGGCGCCCCTTTGGCTGCCCTCTTCCCCTGACAGCAAGTTTGCCCCCTTCATCACTCTCCTCGTCCTCCTCCTCGCTCCCATTACCCTCAGTCTCCTCATCACTGCCCTCCTCCTTCAATCTCCCCGTCGTCACGGCCTTCGTAGCAGCCGCCCGTCTCGCCCTTCCCCTCCCCTCACTGCCGACGCCCCAATTCTTCTCCCCCTGCATGACATCCTGCAGATCGGCCTGGAGCTCGCGCACATCTCCTTGATCTCGCGCGCCTTGGCCTCGGAAAACCGGCCTGTCATGCCGACCTCGGCCAGCATCTCCTTCAGGCGCCGGATCTTGGCCTTGGGCGTGTCGGCGCCGCACTTTTTGAACTCGAAGGCCCAGACTTTGCGGACGCCGCATTTCGCGAGCTGGGATTGCAGGGTCATGAGAGGCTTCATCTGGGATGGTGCGTCTTTGCCACTGGCGGAGGATTTGGTGGTGGTCTTGCTGGAACCTCGCTTGCGCTTTGGTGGTGGGGCTTCGTCGAGCACGGAGGAGAGGGAGCTGGAGGAGTCTTCAGCGGCGTCGTTGGTAGGCTCTTGGGGTGGCGATGGTTTGGGCTTCGGCTTGGGCTTCGGCGGCTCGTTGATTACAGAGGAGAGCGAGCTCTCATCCTCATCGGTCGCTGGTCTGGGTGTCTCTGATGGGCCCTTGCTTGATTGCGTCTCGTCGGGGACGTCAGACAACTCGCTCTCGCTCTCTGTGGGCCGCTTCGTTCGGCGCTTTTGAGCAGGCTTCGATGGCGCTTCCACACTCTCCTCTTCCAAGTCGTGAGGAATCACAGTCTTTCTTCCACTTGCGCCGTTTGCTATCCTGTGCTTCTTCACTGGCCGCTCGCTTACATCCTCGTCACTGGTATTCCCAACTTCAGAGTCGGCATCGGACGGCGTCGGCGCTTTCTTTGCGCGCTTCTTCGTTGCGGCGCTCGGCTTGGGGGCGGATTTCGCCCTCTTACTGGGCGCCGGCGCAGTTTTCGCAGAGGTTTCTTCTTTGCGTAAACATTGTTCAGGTCTTTCGAGCTCAGCCTGAAGCGCACATGGTCAGTGGCAATCGCAGGTGTTCGTATTCGCGGCGAGAGACTGACCATTGTAGCCAGGATGATCTCTTTGCTCTTAGCCTTCCAGGCCCCGTCCTTCAAGAAGCCATCGCCGAGCTTCAGCTTCTTCTCAGCGGTTTGGCGCGCGTAATTGACGGTCAACTGGTCCCTCTCCGGGCCGTTGTAAGTCTGTCGCACCACGCTCGCGAGCTCCTTTGCGATGACCTCGTTGGTCGGGGCCATCCTGGCCAAGGAAGAAACGGTCAATCAAGAATTGCCGGTCTTTCAAGGATTCTTCAGTCGCAATCCTCGTAAATCAGCGACAGCAGCGCACTTGGTTGATTGAGATGTCACTGACCCAGTCGCGTTCTATGCTCCCTGGTTCCCATCAGGTTCCATCATGACGCGAATAGTGGGAAGGAAGCTTAAAATGGGTTGAAGTCTTGGCCACGAGCATCCAACCAGTAACAGTGCGAATAACTACTCTGAGGCAACACCGTACTGTATGATCATCTCCGGGTCATTGGTGCACGGTTCGTATGCAAGCTGGGCAAATTGTGGGGAACCCGCAGCAACTTCACCTGAACTCTGCGGAGCTGCTCAGCACTACACTGTAAATGACCACTCTAAACCCCGAACAATCACCAGTTATGTCCCAGACTGATCCCAAACTTGGAGAAACCATGCCCATTTATTGTCTCCACTCGGATGTTATCAGCCACGATCCCGGAAGCACGATGCCAAAGAACCCAAGACCGATATCCCTCCAGAATGCAGAAAACTGCATTCCACCCTCACTCCTAGTCCTCCTTCGCCTTATCAGAGACCTCCATCATCCGAGCCAGCTTGTACAGTGTCTTCTGGACATTGGTGCGGGTCTGGACAATCTCATATCGAGCCTTGGACACCTCAGCCACGAGCTCGCCGTTCTCGTAGCTAGCTTTCAGGAGGTTCTCATGGAGAATATCCATTGTGGGAATAACGTCCTTGATCTCAGCGAGGATTTTATTCATCTCAGCGACAACTGCGTTGTCGTCATCGAGAAAGCCCTCGCGGACCTTGACGACCTTCTCAATGTTCTCCTCACTTTGTTGGCCATGCCGCGCTGCTCATAGGTCTAGGAGCTGTTAGGAGGTCGTAGTGAAATGTGAAGTTGGGATCAGACTCACCGCCATGTCGGACGACATCTGGAACTCGGCCAGGTAGGTCACATAAGGGTGATGCTGATGAGTAAGCCTTTCTCGAGGCTCGACAGGTCCCCACCATACCCGAAGCGGTGGAGTGAATTCTCACTGTTACCCTATTTGGGATCCATGATTATACGTTTCGTCACTTTGCTTGTTCTGGGCAGTTGTCAGAGTCAGCTCTTCACTCCGTTCTTTCACGACACCAAGGAAAGTTCGGGAGGACAATGAAAATAGTTGAACAGCGAGATTTTTGAGCAACTGTTGCTAACAAATCCAGCATCCTTGCAATATTTTCCTTGCTTTGGCAGATTCGCCATCTTGATGGGAGGACTCACCAGGTCGATCTATTGTGGTATAACCCCAAGCGCTCCAGACCCCAGGCTCTGTGATGAAGTCAGGAAGTCGAAAAGTTGGAGGGGCAGCAGAATGAGAAATAATAACAACGGAGCGGAGCAAGTGGGCAAGGTCCCGAGACCGCCGGCAAGGAGACCTGCTGTGGACGGCAAACTTGAGCTTGGCCAAGCTGAAATTGTCCTGGAGAGGTTGTCTGAGATTCTTCGTCATCACGGAGCCAGTTGAGTGTTATTGCAAAGAGGTCTTTGACATCCCATACTTACAAGACCGCTCCGCCTGCCTTTGTTGCCTGCAATGGCTATTAAGCTGCCATTGCACCCATTTTCTACTTCTTCCACAACTCAACTTAACAACAATAACTCAATACACACATCCCAATTTCCCTACATTTGAGCCCATCATCGTAACAAGTGTCGATGGAATATCCACACACGCTGGGACATAGAACAGTAATGCAAAGACGGGACAATGACCGTTCATGACTTAGACCAAGAACCAGTCGTTGGCCTTGAGCAGCCATTGAAGGGACTGGCTGAGACACAACGAACAGAGCTGCACCCCACTCCTTGTTCCGTATGAAAGAACAAAAACTACTCCCAGTTCCCTCACTATCCATATGAAGATGATTGTCCTTTGATTGAAGTGGGAGGGGTTGCGTAACTTTCGGGTTAGGGTTGGATGAGACGTTCCACAACTTGCTGTCTCGCAAACGACCTTCCAATTTCATCGCTGATCCCCCGCTGCAACTCCCAACATCGGTCGAATCTGAACTGGCGTCCCCCTGAAATAAAACTCCTTTGCTTCTACACCGGTCTTCTTCTCGAGAGCCGCTTTAGGGCACCATGCTGCCTCGTCCCCGCTTTCGCGTCCCAACCCTCACCCCCCTTCTCATCCAACTCCTCACCCTCCACCACCTACCCTGCTCGCCACCCCCAGTCCCAACCTCCCCCTCGTCGTCAACACCTGGGGTGGCCCCTTCACCGCGGCCACCGACGCGGCCTATTACTCCCTTCTCTCTCCGCAGGTTCACTCCCGTTCCCCCGCCCTCGACGCAATCATCGCCGGCTGCTCCGCCTGCGAACGGCTGCAATGCGACGGCACAGTCGGCTTCGGCGGCTCGCCCGACGAGTACTGTGAGACGACCCTCGACGCAATGATCATGGACGGGACGAGCATGAACAGCGGGCCGTGGCGGCTTGCGGCGCATCCGCGACGCGATTGCCGTCGCGAGGGCGGTGCTGGAGCATACCCGGCATTCATTGCTGGTCGGAGACTTGGCGACGCAGTTTGCGGTGGAGATGGGGTTTGGGCCGGAAGGGAGCTTGAGTACGGAGGAGGTAGGCGGCGGTGTGAAAAGTGGAGGAGCGAGGGTGTCCGGGACATTATAGGGTTGGGGTGATGCCTGAGACGGGGTGGGCCTTATCGGCCGGTGAAAGGGTATAAATGGGGAGAAGAGAAATGGCAGAAGAGTCATGATACTATTTCGATGGTGGTTATTGATGGCAAGGGAACGATGGCGGCGGGGACGTCAACGAATGGGGCGGCCTTCAAGGTTCCAGGGCGGGTCGGGGACGGGCCGATTGTTGGGAGCGGGTCGTATGTGGATGGGGAGGTGGGAGGGTGCGGAGCAACGGGGGATGGGGATATCATGATGCGGTTTTTGCCGTGTTATCAGGCCGTGGAGAACCTCAGGCAGGGGATGACGCCGACAGAGGCCGCGGAGGATGCGGTCATGCGGATGCTGAGAAAATTTCCCGGGATTTCGAGCGGAATCGTGGTAGTTAACCACAAGGGCGAGCATGGGGGGGCAGGTTCAGGCTGGACGTTTACCTATGCGTTTCGTGGGGGCATGATGATGAACGAGACCAAGGTCGTTAGCGTCCCACCGTTGGAGGTTGGCTTGGGCCGTGGCATGCAAAACAATGAGAGCGAGGACGATATTTGACTACGTGAATTGTTGAAGAAAGTGCAGTGCCCTCGAGTGCGTCGGGACAGCAATGTTGCTCATCGTTGATAAAGAATGGTGAACACAGACACAGAAAAACTTGAGGGGAAGAAAAAAAAAATATCGCCGGCCAATTGCCCTCACTGTCCGGGGGGGTGGCGGGTTACGAAGACCTGGACGGGGGTCTTCTCCGGTTTGAACTCGGAATCTCAGGGGAGGTCCGGGTACGGCGGTGGGCGCAGGTATTTGAGGCTGCGCCTGACCCCGTTAGGACACACGGCCTACCAGGGCCATTGGAATTTGATGTGTCCAAACTCATACAAATACTGGGGTTATGGAAACTGCCGGGAAGGAGCGCGACTGGTTGTAAGGTTCAAGTTCTTTGAGGAGGGAGGCATGCATGGCGCACAATACAGGCCGACATTCACTCGACAAGGACAACATCTGAGCCAGATTGTTGATGCCTTGTCCGACTCGATGGTCCCGGAAGTAAGCAGATTTAGAAATTTGACTGGCATCGGCGATCCCCCAAAAAAGAATTAATAAATAATAAATAACGTTAGTTAACGTTAACGTTAATAAAAAACAACTACCACTGGCCTTCAAAATTGACAAGCAAGCCTGCTTTCTCGGCCGGAAGTATAGCGACCGTCCCAATATTCAGGATCTTCTCAAAGACCTATTCTGCGGACAGTTTACGAAAGTCAGACCTGAGCATGTTACAGTGGTGACACGAGCGAAGGACGACGTCAGGGCCCATTCTGCTCAGTGCGCTGGTGCTCCAAGGCGAGGGAAGAATGCTCCTACTCCTCGTGCTAACCATAGTGGCAGGTCGGCTTATAATCAGCCTTGCCCGAGGGACAAATCCTGAGTCTCAGAGTCAGATTGGCCACGACCCGGGACTGGAGGAGTGGGAACGGCGGGAAGGCTGTGTTTCCCAAGCCGACGGCCAGATTAGACAAGTGCGTCGCGTACGTATGTAGACCCTTTTGCTGCCAATGATGGTTAGGCTAGGTAGCTCAGGTAGGTATGCATGCCTGCTTCCTGCAAGGCTCTCCGCGGAGGGCCGACCGGAGGTTTGATATGGGTTGGGCCGCAGCTGAATTATTTCGCGCACCTATCCCACACATTACGGACCTTTCTCTGCCGCCTTACACAATGCGACCCCGCTCTTTTCTATTCTCGCTCTTCTCCCACCACCAACAACGTGATTCTTTTCGGCAAGTCAGAACACCTTGGGTGCTGCTCCGACCTTTTGCCTCGCAGTTTGCTGCGGTTCTCTTGTTTCCGTCGCCAGATAACGTCGGTGCAGCCTCCATGGTCCGCAACTTTCCCGCCCCTGCTCCGCAATTCTAGGACTGTTACGGCGGATTGGCCTCAAAGTGTAGGAAATTGGGGATCTGTGTATTGAGTTGTTGGTTGAAGTTGTTGAAGTTATTGTTGAAGAAGTGGAAGATGGGCGCAATGGCTACTTAATAGCCATTGCTGGCAACAAAGGCAGACAGGGGCGGTCTGCAAGTGTGGAAGGTCGCTCTTGCAACAAGGACTTTGTCCAGGTAACAATAATCGAATTCCCGTTGAGCTCCCCAGCGTTGTCGAAACACGTAACAAAACAATAAGAAAGAAGGGACATCTTTTGAAGTCAGACATGACGATCGACCCCCGCTGGGCGTATTTTGTGGTCGAGGAGGAAGGAGAAGTCACCACGACACAGTACTGTCCCCAGCAGCCCTATCTGTCTCTACGATTTGGCAATTCTGAGCGAGCCCCAATTGACGGAAGTGATATGGTTCAGATTGTACCGAGGGCGCACTTCCCGGCGTGGACAAACTTTGTTAACGCGGCGAAAATTGAGTTGTGGGCATCGCCAAGCGACTCAAACTTGATTATGAATCGGACCATCGCCCTGGTCGAAAGAAACGACTACAGCGCGTATCGTCCGCTAAGGCACGATCTGAGAGAAATCAGGGTCGTGGAGCTCCAGCCTGGAGAAGTTGGGCAGCCGATTCGACTGGCGCTACAATATACGCGCTTGCTTGGGCGAGATTGTCTGGAATACGACGCTCTCTCCTACTGCTGGGGAGAAGCGGAGGACCCTCAAGTCCTGTTGCTTACAGTTCCCGACGAGCATCAACCACCGATAAGCGTCCAGATAAACCGGAATCTGTTCCTGGCGCTGAAACAGTTGAGGCACAGGGATGTCTCGAGGACACTTTGGATTGATCTTTTGTGTATCAACCAAACGGACACAGAAGAAAGGACCTGTCAGGTTGCGCTCATGGGCGAGATATTTGCATCCGCGAGGAATGGATGCGTCTGGCTGGGGGAGCCCGACACCGATATCGCCGCTGATTGTCGGGCCATTCACAGTATTTCGCAGCACTACGATAAAGCCATGCTATCGGAGAGCGACCAGACAGCAGCCGCAAGAGAGCCACGGCATCCGCACGATACGCATGACATTATCATGAATAAGACATCACGGCTACTCGAAACTCATTATGACAGAATATTCTTTTTGCCCTGGTTTGAACGTGTCTGGGTTTTGCAGGAAGTTTGGAAGGCTTCGCGGCTCCAGGTCTCCTGCGGGTCATATCAATTACAGTGGGAAGCGCTCATGCAAGCAAACCACTGTTTGAAGAAGCGAGGGCACCAGACCAGGGCAGTGCTTCCGTCTATCTGGACAGCACTCTTCAACAAAGGGATAGAATGGCACTGAAATGTGAGCGAGCGCCGAGGTTAGAGATCCTGCGCATCCTCGTTTCGATTCTCGGCATGAAGGCCACCGACCCAAGAGACAAGATCTTTGCGCCGTTAACTTTCGGCAAGGAAACGCATCAGATCGAGCAACTTCCGCCAGAAGTGAAACCAGACTACAGAAAAGACGTCGTCCAGGTCTATGCCGATTTTACGAGATGGTGGATAGTGCATCATGCTTCGCTCCGCATACTGTCCTCGGTGCACACCACTACTGGCCGGTCCTGGGTCAACAAGACAGGCTCTTATAATTCAGTTGGTACTGGATTTGACCTTACACGGCGACCGTCCTGGATCATGTGGCATGAGGGCTTTAGCGAGTGGGCGCAAGGGACCCTTGCACTCCATGATCAGTGTAGCTATCGCGCCTCACGCGGCCGTGATGTCGACACAGATCTCATACAATCGACGGGAAAGACGCGGCCAATGTGTCTCGCGCTGAAAGGCATCAGAGTAGGCACGATTGCGTCCATTTATCCCTATCCCTGCTATCAGGTCCCGCCCATTTCGAAGAGCATGCAGGAAGCGTTCATACGACCCTTCAATCCTCCAGGGACAGTTGGCACCTGGAACAGCTTCAAGACGAGGGTGTCAGTCGGCGAGCCAGTCGATATCGAATATCACTTGAACAAAAGTGGAGAGTGGAGGACGCACTACATGTCCCACTGGGGCACTCCTCCACCCTCAGAAGACAATGCACTTGATGGCGCACCTACTTGGCTCCCTTGCCACGGGAACTGCATGTTCTCTGATGAAGAGGGACGGGTGGGTCTCTGTCCTTCAGGCTCTCAGGTTGGTGATATGGTTGTAGTGCTCTACGGTGGTAATGTTCCCTACTTGCTTCGGTCAAAGCCGTCGGAGCGCGGTCAGGGCGTTGTTGGCCGCCAAGGAAACGACCCTGATGAGTATTACTTTGTTGGAGAATGTTATGCTAAAGGATTAATGGACGGTGATGCCTGCTCTCTACTAGGGGACCTGAAATCTGAGGAAGTATTGTTCTAGTCTAGTTCGACCTCATGCTCTATTCGGAGGGTTGGGATTCTACTTATTGCATCATGCGCCTGTTTAAATATGTTTCAGCCTTGTTTCGGCGCTTGGATTGTCACGAGACAAAGTGAAGGTGAATGGTTAGCAATCGTCGTCGCTAGACGAGGCCTTTCGCAACGAGATGAACAATACCCCTTACAGCAGCAGCAAACGGGCTCCGCTTTTTGCTGCGGACACACCCAACTTTATTGGCCTTCGACGAATCGCCATCTGAGTGTCCCAAGCTACGATGTCCAATCCTATTGCGGAGACTTGGAAATCGGTGACGAGCTTACCGACGATGCTCGGAAGCGAAGAAATTGGAATATGCTAACGCGGCGAGAATGGATTCTCTGGCTTATCTAACCGGCTTAGAAGCGGCCGGAACCTGGGCGAAGCCAAGCTTCGGGGGGAGCTCTGTTCTGGCGGGAATTGGTGAGGGCTGGGGCGGGTGGACCAATCCATGCGGACATTGACACAGTCACCTTTGTTGACCGCTCTGGCAATCGGCATAAGCTGGTCAATTTCCGGTTTACTGACACTCAACCCTCGAAGCTCCCAACTATCATTCGACGTATCTTTTCAGATTCCTACTTTCACTCACCCGCTCTGTCCATCTCTTCGCTCGGTTTCGCTCTCCTCCGAATTAATCTTGGAACAATTCGTGATGTGGGGCAGCGAAGGAGAGGTAACGACTTTGCGTATCACAGTTTGCTATGGAGCAATCACCTTGATATCGCTAGGCAACATTGCTGCCTGGCTGTGAGTCTCCACTTCAGCTCTCGCTATCTGACATTGTTTTCCCAATTCTCAGAAAGCAGAACTATGGACAAGACGCACCATTACTGGAAATAGCTTGCTGCCCCAAAACTCACAGGGTTTTAGGCAGCCAAATGGTTCAGCTGCTTCCCCTAGCCTCGGCGTCTGAGGTCAAACAGCCTTTTATTCTCAATTTTGGCCCAGAACAATTCGGTCCACGGCGTCAGCCTGAACTCAGCTCACAACATCCTGCGAGGTAATCCCAGGTCTCAACCTCAGCTACAGCCTGTTCGACATGTCCATCTCACGCATCTGCTGCGTCCTCTGTGGCGTCCCGATTACGGGCTCGACACTCACTTCTCCTGGCTCGGCCAGTTTTGCACCAGTATGTCGTCCATGAACCTTGATATATCGGCAGGCTGTCTAGTACGAGCCTGAGCAGAGAGAAGCGGCCAGCAGATACCATACTTACATTCTGTATTCGATCAGTCTATGTCCCAAATATTCTCAATGACCTGGAGGCGCACTTCTCTGGCTTCGGATCGCGCGATGAGTTCGATGGCGACTTCATCCGAGCCAGTCAAGCCGAGATCGATGGCGAGTCCGGCTTGCTTGGGATCTGGCTCATGCGATCATCATTTAGTTCCAGGTCACTGGCCGTCCCCCGGATCGAACTCCCACTGCCTGGGGCTTCCCCTTCCATGCGGCCTGTTGGAGCATCCTTACACACAGTCTGTGCGCGCGACGAGCCAGATATTCAGCTGCTCTTTCACATTTGCCGCTCCTTCCCATCAATAGGGGGGTCATGGACTGGGGTCACGATTACAACGGATCCATCTCGTATTGGCACCCTGGCGCTGTGCTTGCTCCCGGCGAGGAGACCAGTGGGGCGACCCGATCGACACAGGCATTCAAGTGTACAACCCCGCAGATATCCTCGAGAGTCACCTCGCGTTTCTGCGGTCGACCGAGTCCGTGGTGCCCATCCAGAGCATTCTTCGTCACCCCCGAGGCACACCAGCGCAGGTTACGATGGCCTCTTTTCTCGGCTGCCATAGAGGTTTTGCAGTCCATCCTCACGCATCTCCACACGCGCGACGTCGCCGCAGTGAGGCAAGCTTCTCGAATCTTGGCAGCCCTTCCTCTGCATGATCTGTTCTGGAGGTCTCGCTTTCCACCCTGGAAGAGAATTCGATTTTATCTTCGAGTCCGAACGCTGGGCTCACTTGGTCAAGGGCCGATGGAACCTCGTCTACCGCTTTGTCAAGAACGTGCTCAACGAACCGCCAGTGAAGAACAGGAGACGGACCTGGCATCTAGCCTTGGCACTCCGGGATTTGTTATCCAAAGCCGGAGAGGCGAAATGTGACGGCGGCACACCCTTCACCCCGCTTCACCTGTTCCCGGGTGCCTTGCGCGCGGATGAGCTTTAGTGGGTGACGGCTAGTAGGACACTGAGAACTATGGAAGACAATATTTTCATCCGGATCGAGGGTGCTTTACGAACGCCTGATGTGTATCCCCGAGGAGGCAACCGCAATGTTTGTCTCCACCATTGATATTCACGGCAAGCGATACATTTCAGGGATACGGGTTGAAGCCAACGGGGCGGGTCTGTTAGTCTTGGTTACAGACACACTGCTGACGAGGTGTTGGTTCTCAACTGCGATCGCAAACCACTTCGCATAGCAGGCTTTTGCCTCGCCTAGGATCAGCGTGGTATTCGGGGGCTTGCCGTCATCAGTGACATTGGGACGTTGTCAGACTGGGTCGGGGAGTACGAGAATATCCCGCGGAGAAGGCTCGTTCCTAGCTCTGGCGGAGAAGATGCGATCAAGGTCATGAAGGGAGGGTTTGATGTCAGTATATTCCCTTCTTGTTTCTTCAGGTTGGCTAACGGGATGCTCCAAATTCTAGGCTCTCAAGCTTGTGTCATTAGCTGTCTCTCATGGTCACCCACAAAAACGGGATCTCGCCCTCGATCTACGAGACCAGGCCTTGTGGTTCCCTGATATCCCAACCCGATCTCAAGTTCGTTGGTGAAGATCTGGAAGACGGTGGCGGAGTAGGAGCTGAGCAACTTCCTCTTACCATAACCATTTTTGGAGGACCACAAGGCCAGGACTTGGGTAGTGTCGTCGGTATCACTGTTCTGTTTGACGTGCTCCATCGTGTAGTCGCGTTTGAGGTTTCCTTCACGAGCGGGCGCCCTGCAGTTCGGGTCGGTCTCGATAATACCGCTTTGGGGCATTCCCAAGTCTCAGAGGATGACGAGCAAACCAGAAGCGTGTTACTTTGCAATAGATGGTCCACGTGGGGAACGCATTACGGCCCTTGATGTAATCCACTCACACGTGGGGTTTCGGGTAAGTGGGACCAGACTCATGGCAAGGCCCAGCATGCACATCTGGGGCAAAACTGATCTTTCGCTCACAGCTCACCACAAACCACGGTCGGAGTGCAGATTTTCCCTCGACCGCACCCAAACGGCCCTGGAATATCAAGGCCATGCCGCCGGACAGCGGCCAGGTTGTTGGTTTCTGGACGGTACTGGTAGGTTGAGTGGGCCAATCCTCCCCTTTCGGCAAACGTTAACTCAGTGCATATACAGCGGCAGGGAAATATTGCTCGGATTGGCGCAATTTGTATTGAGGCGACTTGAGTGTTCAGGAACGATGGCAGAAGAAGTGAAGCAAAAACATAAAAGTGGGCAGTCAAGGATTTGAACTTCCCACCGAAATTGCTGATTAGGCGGGGTTGGCCCACTTGGCATGCAGGAACCAATTACCCCTGGCAGTGAGGCCCTTCTTTCCGGCGCTAACTGTGTTTGGCGAGGCCAATCTCGGCGCTGTGGATAATCTCAGGTGCCTTCCCGTCCCAAACCAAACGATTTTCCCTCATAAGCCCAACATCGAGCGACAGCGCATCTCTGTCATTCTCTGGCGCCAGCGTCGGCGATCCTGTCCGACATGGTGCCATGTCATTCTTTTTACCGTAACTTCTGAGGAAACTAGCCATTCATTTTATTGATATATCAAACAACCGCCCTCTAACGATCCTTTTCGTCCATCAATCGGGTCTCGAACCGCAATCGCGACGATCCATTTGCATTCCTTTCGACCCTGCAGCCAGCAAACCATGCGCTGTTTCATTCACTTTTTCTCAAGTTTGTTCGCCGCCGCCACGGTGCGCGCGGCCGGCGGGACCGTATGGGCCACTCCCCACGAGAGCTATTCATCCTCAGTCGGTGTCCTCGGCTGCAAAGTCGACACCAACCGCATCGCGTACTGGCCTGCCTCCGTCGACTGCAACAACATCTGCGTCTCGCTTAGCTACGAGGGGAGGACGGTCCACCTGCTGCGCATCGACCAGTCGGAGGGCGCATACGACGTCAGCTACGATGCTGGAACTACCTCCTGACGGGCTACTCGGCGACCGAGAAGCCCACAACAGGCAGCGCGGTTGCCATGGAGTACCAGGACGCCGACCCCTCCGCCTGCGCCAGCCTGATCCACACCGGTGACGGCAAGCTGCCGTTGAGCGCCGCCAACAGCATGAATTACCTCGCCAGCTGCCTCGCGCAGGATAGCTGGGTCGGCAGGAACTACGTTCTCTACAACATCCTCGACCCCATATGCTCATGGGGCAACGATGAACGATGCACCCTTGACTGGCCAACCGCGAACAGGCGAAGTGCCCGACACAGCTCGGCACGCCATCCGTTCTTTCAAGTGCGCCAGTTTACAACATTCAGTATATGACGGGGAACAAGATCCTGGCCTCGAATGGGCAGGTTGTGGCCAGTGGGGGATCAGCCATCATCTCACCCTTGGGGTTGAGCCAGAAGTCAGGAGGCGGTGTCCCGAGGGGCGATACGGTCATGGTGATGGCGATAAGTATGCTCACGTATTGGCTTCTGTGCAGGATATGAGCGCGACGGGATGTGGTGCGGTTTCTGTTCTTTTGGGATGCTGTCTGAAGTTTGGATACCCTTTGCGCACGAATACACGTTTTATGATGGATCTATCTTCCCTGCACCGATCAGACGTATGTGGAAGAAACGATGTCGGAGAGGGTGGCAGATGTTTGTTGCTGCACAGCTCGGACTCTACTTCAACCTTTGATCCGAAGGAGAATCATCCGCTGACCATGCAGAGGACAGCTACTCGTTATTGTACTTAACATCTCGTTCGAGGCCCAAGCCACGGCATGAGGCAGCGGCCGGTGCGTTCCTCCTTTTAAATATCTCTCCTACTAACTTCTGAATGAGCACAACCTCGGGGAAAGGCCTTCTTGATTCCATCGCATACAGCAATGCAGTCTTGCACACATGAGACTGGAACATCCTCCTACTGGAACTCCACACTTGGCAGACACGCTAGAGCAATGCGCGGACCTATCACACCTCATCCTCCCGCTGGTTCCAGCTCCTCAAAGCGGCGAACAAATTGATCAAGCGTTAAAGCTCCAGTGAGTGTAACTTGCGCGCAGCGACGCGACGCCATTGCCTTGTCGTGCAAGCCTTCGGCTTCGCCAAACAAAGGCTGATGCGGGGGCCATAGGGGCTGAAGACGATAGATTTCGAAGGACCCAAATAGGCGGCAGACTATATTCTAGGCTTTGAACTTCATAACTCCTGCACAAGACGCTCACAGTCACGATGCCGGTTTTCGATTGATACCGGAGCCACATAATGATCGAAAACCGTTCCGCTCCACTCATTGGCTTCTTTGGGCTTCTCGGCTCACAAGGGACAACTGGCTCGCCAACTTCTACCTCACCAACCGCACCATCCCTATCCTGCCCCTCCCTGTCAACGACGAAGCTCTCAACTACACTTGCGGCTGCTCCTTTATCGAGGTCACCATCCAAATCACTCCCACCGCACCCGTCTCCACGCACCCCCCATCAGCGGCACCCTCCCTTCCACTGGCAAATATATCCGGTACCTCACCATCCGCGTACGCTGGGAGCACGCCAACAACCACTCCACCCCAGGCTTCGCCGGTGCCACCGTATGGATTTACATCACCTCGAGCGACGACGAATCCCAAACGCTCTACGCCCACTCTCTTCTTACCCTCAAACCCCCCGGACACGGTAGCGCAACAATCACCATCCCCCGCTCGCAGCGCCTCGTCCTTGGTAACCGTCGCCTTCGACAACCGCATCCTGCGTTTCGTCGGCAACTCGGCCACGCTCCACCACTTCGGCCGCTCCGGCGGGATCGGGTACCTTTTGAAAATACAAACTGACCAACGCCGACGATGACGGCAGGCGGACAACATGGAGATCGACGAAATCATCAGGACACGTACGGCCCTGGGCGGTGCGCATGTGTGGACCGAGTTCA
This sequence comes from Achaetomiella virescens, assembly GCA_031001845.1. NCBI lineage: Eukaryota > Fungi > Ascomycota > Sordariomycetes > Sordariales > Chaetomiaceae > Achaetomiella > Achaetomiella virescens. Next base: position 75,740 of record JARNGD010000159.1, read on the forward strand.
ACGCCATGTGGTGGCGGGCCGACGCACTGGTGGGCATGTGGGATGTGCCAAGGTGAGCGTGGTGTTCCCCGCGGAGTGGTCCAAGTATCCGTGGGGCCAGAACATGACGGCTGTGGGGGCCGGCGGGGGCGCAGGCGGCGGACCACTTTGCGCACGAGCTGGGGTCATCAGTATGTGGAGCGTTAAAGTGGGGGGGGGGGGAGGATTCGGACGGGGAGGGGACCATGGGTGTGCTGACGAATGCGTATGGGAAGGAGCTGGCGTTTGCCGAGGGTTTCATTCCGTCATTGCTTTTAGACGATACTGAGACCGCTAGTGCGAATCCCTCACCCCTTACCTCGCAACGGGCGTGATGTATACATTCAGCCTTCCCTTCTCCCACAAGTTGTAGATCTCTGCTCTCATCCAATCCAAACTGTCTTCCGCAATCCGCAGGTCAAAAATTCCAGAGTACACGAGCCAAGACCAACCGCATCTCAACGTAAGCCAGGTTTTTGCCGAGACAGTTGCGTGGTCCAACGTGGAAGGGCTGGAAGGCGTCCTTGTTATCGCTGGCAAAGGCCGGGTCGTCGAGCCAACGCTCAGGGTGGAAGACAAAAGGGTCCTTGAAGTGCTCGTCGTTGTGGTATACATGGCCCATTGATGAATGGCCACAACAGTCTAAGAAGCATGGTCAGTCTAAACTCAACGAGGGCAAGAAGAGAGACAATTGGCTTGCATTCTCAGGGACATAGTTGCCGGCAATGTTGGCGCCCCCCTTGGGCACAACACGGGGAAGACAATCGGGACAGGAGGATACATCCGAGTGCCTCGTTCAAGCAGGCTAGGAGGTAAGGGAAGCGTGCTGACGCTGGCAAAGTCGATCTCATCCTCTGACTTGAATGCCCACGAATCTCAGCCGTGAGCTCTTCATTGCTTCCGGGTTGGTTAGGAGGAGATAGTCACCCTGAAAGCAGAGTTGCGGTTGTCTCGGAACCGCCGATAATGAGGATGGCGCTATTTGCCTGAAGTTCTCGAGAGTGAGCCCCTATTTGTGGTCAGCGCCCATCAAAAATTGATTCGTGGCTTACGAACCATTCATCAGCCCGCTTGAGCAAACCCTCCACCAGATCTGGGCGATCTTTGCCTGCCTCCATGCGTCTTTTCAGCTTGGCGATGGTCATCT